>BPLR01017317.1:0-144856 GCA_021605095.1 Caerostris extrusa | reverse complement strand
GAGGATGATAGAGTTTTCAACGTATTATGAAGCGCAGGATATACACACATTTTTAAGATTTTATATGCCATTGTGTTAATATTATTTTCTTTTGCTATTCTGATAAGAATAGCTCTCATTACCACCGGGTATCGGGTTCAAATCCGGCTTTTGCCATGGGTGTTTGTAGTGGTTCGGAATCCACTTTAAACCGTAAGTCCCGTCCTAACAGGATCTTAGAGGCGGGGCATTGTTACTCCGCGTCCTTGGCTTACCATCAAGTAACCCGCGCCCCCTGGGTAATGCAAAGTAAGGATGAAAATGTCTGTGCGGCACTTGCCTTAAGGCATCAAAAGACAAATGTCTAAGTTGGTTGCCAGCTGTATTAGGAGGAACGAAAAAAGAAATTCTGATAGAATCTGGACTAGCGCTCTGGTGCTCGGTGCCACAGATTTCTAGTTCGAGTCCAGAGCGGTTCCTAAGCTGGTTGATCTTACCACCCTCCTTCAAGAAGAAAAAAAGTACTCAGTGTGCTTTAAGAAATGTACTTTTTTAGTCGAACAAACAGAAAGATCTAGTTGAAAATTTCATTCTTTTATGCATCTGTTTATTTACCTATGTCTAGCTAGTAAATAAAGATGTAAATAACACTACTTGAATCAACAAGTACATCTTGAATGAAAGCCTGAAGTCATAAAATTTAATTAAAATTAACCCTTGTAACATTTGCATGACACACTGAAAATGACAAACGGGGACAGTATGAGAATTAAACTACGAAAGCATTTCAAATGACCCCAATGAGAAGGACGAAGGTACTGCTTTTTGAGTTAATCTTCTGTTCTATTTTTGTCCGTTGTATTTTTTAAATCTCTGCTATTCGAAAATTGCAGTAGGGTTCTTTAATTTTTTCAATTCCTACTATTAGTTCACACTTTCCCTATATATATCTTGTTCAAATTTTCAGTCGTTCATAAAATACTTTTTTATTCATCCACTCAGAGTTCAAATACTTTTTCATGAACTTGTAGGTGGATGACACTGGATGTTAATACACAGGTTTTCCAAATATTAATTCATTCATTAAATTTAATTAATTAATTAATTTTTAGTTTCTTTTAGATTTAAGTTGAATGTATCTACCAACAGATGGCGCCAGATGTAAGAGGAAAATTTAAACTGTATTTATAAAGGACTTTCTGCAATAGAGTGAAAAAAAAAAGTAGGAATTGGCTTCAATTTTTTTTATATTACTTGTTTGTTAACAGGTTTGGAACTACACTAATCAGACGCTCCACTAAATTCGGAGAAAAAAATGGTTTTATTCTTAACTTCTTTATGCCCTCTTCTTCTTCATTTGGCCCAACAACCCCATAATGGGACATGTCTGCCTACTGGTTTAATTAGATGCAGGGATGATTTCTTTTGACAAGGCAGGGTTGTCAGCCATATGGCCAACGCTATACAGTCCTATTAGATCGGGATCTACGGCTTATGGTGAATTCCGAAACATCCATGGCACCGTCGGAACTCGAACCCGAAACACAGACAGGTGACACAGACCGCCAGAGCCTTTTTGCCTTCACACTTCTCTAATCTTTATTAAACGTCCTCTCAATACACCCGACACTACTATCGTTCACCTTGATCGTTCCACTGCCCCTTTTAGAACCAGCATTATAGCTTATATTAAGCATTTGAATGGCGAGGAAAATTTTTTTCTTCTTCTAATGCAGCTGGCAAACACTTAGACAGCTGTATTGGACGTCTTAAAGCAAACGCTGCATAGATGTCACTCACTTTGCATTACCCAGGGGGCGCGTATAACTTGAAGTTAAGTCACGGACGCGGAGTAACAATACCCCAACGCTCTACTATCCTATTGACCGGGACCTACTGTTTAAAGGGAATTCGAACCCCTACAAACATCCATGGCACCGCCGGGACTCGAACCCGAAACCGGTGGCACCGAGCGCTAGAGCGCTAGCCACTCGGCCATTCAGGCCCTTGGTGTGGAAAAATAAAATTCGTAAATTTATAGTTGTAGAGTGTATCACGCAAAGAGATGAACACCAAAACTTGGTGATTTCTTTTCTAGTCCCCTTTATAGGCCAGCCTTACAGATTTATCTTGCTTTTCACTAGCTTCTGAATTTTAGATTATTATTATCTCAGAAACCCAGTGTGCTAATCCTAAAGCTGCTCCCCGAAAATAAAAATAAAAATTCCCCGCTCCAAAAAGATTTCCCTTAAAGGTGGTCCCCGATATAAAAATCGATTCTTAATAATATCAGCTTCTTCAATGGCACAACAGCGTGGCACAAGGCCTCCCACCTACTGGCAGATTCCGAAACATGAGATGCTGTTTTTCGTATTACGGGGTAGGGTTGTTAACCATACGCCCGACAGTCATATTAGACCGGGACCTTCTGTTTAAGGTAGATTCTGAACTATTACAAACATCCATGGTATCACCGGCCCTTGAACTTGAAACCTGCGGTGCCAAGCACCAGAGCGCTGGTCACTCACCCATCAGGCAAACTTCAAATAAGGAAATTTCTGATTAATCGTAAACGAATTTTTGAAGGTGGAGAGCAAGAGAAATATAATCTATTACTCAATCGTGATAAATTCATAAACGTTAAATACAAGCACAAGTATTTGATAATTAATTTTCCACACTTTTTGATATACGTTGTTTTTATATTACTCTATGAACACAATATCATAATTTGCATTCAACAAATAGATGATGAAAATATTCCTATTTCTGTTACATATTCGCATGATTACTGTTATATATCTATATAATTACTGTTACTAGTATATAGTAGCTCTCTATATTTTCATGAACATACACAGTCCAGTTACATTAATGTGACCACCTGTCAAATATGTTATCATTACAAATATGTTCTGTCATTAATGTGTCCACCTGTCAAGAATATACACTCTTGTATATTCTGGCTTTAAGTGGAGTGTGGTATTAAGTGGAATTCTTTATATACACTCCACTGCAATGTGCTGCCACCTGCCTTTTGTGATTGGTTATTTCACGTTGACGTCGAAAGTAGGTGGTGGTCACATAAATGTGACTGGACTGTGTATTAATAGCGAATGGATTAATGTTTTTAAATTGACCTACCTTGGTCTCTGTGTCCAGAAGATCTGAAGGTGAGGCTGAACCATGACAGGTGATCTTTCCATCTTCTTGTTGGATTCTATTTCTATGGATTGTTCAATGAGTTCTTCAACCTCTTCGCTAATTGTGGGTGTCAGGGGACGGTGGGTGGAAGGCTTGCGGCCACCTTTAGGTTCCTCATTGTTTGGCAAGGAACCTGACTCCTCGTCCATAGAGTCTCGCATATAATTCAGCTGAAAAGTTATTCCATAATTATAGTTACATTGAAACATTTAACCTACCAATTATATTAAGGGTATCAGAAGTATTTTCGAGTCCAGCAAAGGTCTTTTAAACAGTTTATGTTGTTTTTCAATTCCTTCTATTAGCTCACACTCTCCCTATATATATCTTGTTCAAATTTTCAATCGTTAATAAAATACTTTTTTATTCATCCACTCAAGTTCAAATGCATTTTTTTGAACTTGTAGTGGATGGCACTGGATGTTAATATACAGTTTTTCAAATATTAATTCAGTAATTAAATTTAATTAAATTAGTTTTAGTTTTTTTTTTTTTTTTAGATTTAAGTATATCTTAGTACTTGCATATATCTACCAATAGATGGCGCCAGATAAACTTAAAAAATGAATGTAAATTATTTATAAAGGACTTTCTGCAATAGAGTGAAAAAAAAAAAGTAGGAATTGACTTAAATTTTTTTTTATATTACTTGTTATATGCATATAAAGGAGCGTATTGCTTATTTACAGACATTAAAAAATTTAGCCTACTTTAAGAATTTTAGAACAATAGCTACAACATCATAAAAGTATGCATTAATAATGCTTTACATCGTATTTATTTCATGTGAAATATTTTCCACAGCTATTTCAAAATTATGCAGATAAATAAATAATAAATGAAATAAAACTGTTCTGAATGTTCATAAGGATATCATTGGGTAGCCATGACCAAGATTATTAGTTTTGCAAAATATATTTAATGTAGGTTTTCTGATGCAAAACTTTGCAAGGATATCTGAATAGTTTCATGATGTATAAATCTAATTTAGTTATGAAAGTTGCTATTAATCAGATTCTGTAATTTTAAAAAGGGTATAATTTAATAGACGAAAGGACTTTGCATCTAATACACTGTATATACTGAAAATGGCAACAATGCATGATACTGGGAATTAACAAAGAATTTTTAGTCTTTGCTAATATATGATATAACTTGAATAAAAGCAAGTTGAAACTATTGAGACATCACAACTGTAAAATATCTATTCAGTTTTTGCTGGTAAACTAGAACAATACAACAAGTGGGCTGAAAAGTTCGTAGGCTGACACATAGATGGCCTCACTAGTATTAAATCCATACAATTTTTAGTTAGCCCTAACCTTCAAAAAGACATGTGTATAAATTTGACAGCTGCTGCACTATTAGTATGGGAGTTATAGCATTTTTAGTGTTCATCACGTGCAGTCCACTCAGCTGACTGTCGATTGGACTCCGGTGTGAAATGATGGAGTCATGTTTTATCCATTGTCACATATCGACTCAAACATTCGGGTTTATTACGATTGAACAGCTCCGAACACTGCTTAGAATCATCAATTCGTTGTTGTTTTAGGTCGATTGTGAGCTAGCGCGGCACCCACTTTGAACAGAGCTTTCATATCCAAATATTCATTCACGATATGTCCAACACGTTCCTTTGATATCTCGTTTAAATTTAGCAAGCCACTTCTCTAGTGTTGATTTTCTTGGTGCAAAGTCCGAACAATGTTTATCAAGCCAAGCCTTGGCTTCAGTAGTATTTTTCAAACATTCGGGTGTATTACGATTGAACAGCTCCAAACACTGCTTGATGTTTTTGTCGGTAACAGCCTCTTTGGGCGTCCACTGCGTGCATCTTCCTCGGTGCTCATTTCGCCTGGTTTTAAATTTAGCAAACCACTTCTCTACGGTTGATTTTTCTAGTGAAAAGTCCGAATAATGTTTATCAAGCCAAGCCTTGGCTTCAATAGTATTTTCTTTCGCCAAAAAGCAATGCTTTATTAACACACGAAATTCCTTTTTATCCATTCTTTCAAAGTAACAAAAGTTGCTTCACTAAAAATGCTATAACTCCCATACTAATAGTGCAACAGCTGTCAAATTTATACACATGTCTTTTGAAGGTTAGGGATAACTAAAAATGTATTTAATACTAGTAGCGCCATATATGTGTCAGCCTACGAACGTTTCAGCCCACCTGTTATATCTAAAGTTTGAGGTTTTATCTACAATGCATTTTGACAGCTACAGCCAATATAATGAATTTTGTCAGTTCTTTTGTATTTCTTAATGGGTTCAATGTCTCATTGATAATGTCTGATCTCAATAATGTTTCATCTCATTTCAATAATGTCTCATTGATAGGAAGTGCTTGATTTTATATTCTCAGAACTTGTAAAAACGCGTTTTCACTATTATATATACATCCATGAACAATTTAAAATTTTTTTTTTAAGCGTAGTAAAATATTAGACTTTTTTTTTTTTATCTATTCCATCCCATTTGTTCTTAATCGAAAACAAAATAAATTAGGAAAAATAATGAATGGATACTTTTATTTTTTATCTATACAAATAACTTTGACATCAGATAATTATGAAGAATATTCGAATCATACTTTATCTGCGATCCAGTTAAATTTATCAAGACTGTAGCATTTTTTTCTCTCGGGAAGGGTTTTGAGATTTCATTTCCATGAATGAAGAATGTATATTATTTGACAAGTATATAATAATCCATTACTCAAATTTGACAGCAGACAAGCAGTACTGTGTGTAGTTATATTACATGCAATTAGTGTCTTGTACTAAGGAGAACAACTTGCCACTCAAATTTGACAGCAGATATTCGGTATTGTGTATACTGAGACTCAGAAAATTAGAGAATGTCTGTGTGACCTTCAGAGGTCGAAAAACTACAGATTGAATATGAACTATACCATGAGTTGTTCCATCGTGATTGGTGTTAGACCACGAAATGAGAAATGTCTACTCAATAAGAAGTCAGGGAAACTGACCCCTCCCCCCACTTGACGGATTGTCTTAACAAGGAGTTTTTGGTGAAGAAGGAAGGAGAGAGTTCTGCGACAAACGATCAGAAGTTTTCTTTTTTTTTTTCTCTGAAGTGACTTAATAAGACCGGAGTTTCCACCCGTTTACCAAAGTGAGCCCTAGTATAGGCCTAGACTTTACGCGATCATCATTTGGAGTTCATTTCTCACTCTCCATGTATCATAATATTTATTTGGTTCTATAATATTTCGAAATTAGCAGTTACAGTTACTTTTTTTTAAAATCTTATTTTTAAGATTTTATTAAGATACTTGTAATATAAATTAATTTATTTACTAATTATTGTATTTATTTTTAAAAAAAGTTTTTAACGAAACATCACATTTATTGAAGAATTCACTAACTTACTATTTATTTTTAAATTCCCTATGAGTGGTAAAACTAACAAAATTTTATAATGACTATACCATTCTTATTTCTACAACTAAGTTTTATTAAAACTTTATTTCCCACTTCCAGTACGAGCTCACAAATAATTCCTCAGAATTCCTCCTCCTGAAATTCTTTGAAGAGTTTTTGAGTTGTGAATCCCGAATATGGAATTTCATAAATGCACCAGAGGCTTTGTTGAATATCTAATTCTTGAATTTCTAGACAATGAGTAGTGGAGAGCATTGTCCAAGTAAAGAGTGTTTATTGCTTGGCAACGGCACGTTTCTTCACAATAATATTTTCAACAAACATGACAGCAATTGACCAAATTGTCGGTTAAGTGATTATGGTAAGTAAACATGAAATGATTAAACAGTAAGCACAACTTCTTCAACTTCTCGCTAGTGTTAAATGAAGGTCATTTATAGAGCATATTAATAATATTAATTACATTCTTTCGGTACACTTTTTTTAATTATCCAAATATTTATTAGTGAGGAACTTTTTTCCGATTATTTATTTTATTTACTTTTGAAACTTATTTTTTTTTTTTGTGAAAATTTTTTTTATGAACTGTGTACTGTTATTTTATTAGCTATTTAATTTAAATGTGTATCACTAAAGTTAGCATATGCTAAGATAAATTTGTCAAGTGGGATATTTGACTTACATTTAAAATATTTATAGAGAAATCTCAATACAAAATATTTTTATTTTATATTAATCAAACTTGTAATAAATATTTTTCATTATAAAAATAACCAATTAATATTAACAACTGGATTAAAAATGTGATAATATACAAGTGGTTATCAAAATAATGGAAACATCTTACAGTTATAAGGAATCTTTGGATCCTTTAATACAGCTTGGATTTGTCTGGGAATCGAATCATACAAGTGCTGAACAGTGTTCAGAGAAATCATACAAGTGCTGAACAGTGTTCAGAGAAATCATACAAGTGCTGAACAGTGTTTAGAGAAATACTAAACTATTCTTCATGGAGATATTGGGATAGTTCTGATAGAGATGCCGGCGGAGGAAATCGATTCCAGATTGATCTCTAAAAATAGATCATGATGGTTCTATGATATTCAGGTCGTGAGACTGTGAGGGCTCAGGTAGATGTTTCACTTCATTTTTCGTGTCCTTCTATTGGATAGGTCCGCTGCATAAATTTGAGCATTGTCATCCAGGAAAATTCCATCTGCTGCAGCAAACAATGTTTGCATCATAGGAGGGACCTTGTCACCTAAAGCTTTTCTATTCTCTCCAATGATCCTTCTTTCAGGGTTTCGATTGGGCCAAAAGAATTGAATGGACCACCACTGGCTGCCCATACCATGACAGATCACCTCAGGTTTGACAGTCGGAAGGAAGAAATTACAATCATACGCTTGTGCAAGTGTCTTCAAAACGTGCACCCGTGTTGTTGTAGGGAAAAGTGTGATTTGTATGATCATATAACAACATATCTGTCTTTCACTGATCAATCGACCAGGATTTGTGATTGTGGTACCACTGTAGACAATGTTTGGCATTCACAGATGTGACAAATGGCTTGAGAATTGCTGTTCTGCCTAAATGTCCTATTTATGAATTTATGAAGGTACCTCCCTGACTGTAATTACTGACACTGGAGAATTCAGATGCTGATTGATCTTTGCGGTCACTTTGTCTGCAGTTGTTTTCTTTTTAGACATTACAATCCGCATCAATACCCGTCGGTCTTTTCCTCAGCTTCTGCTTCCGTCGTTTGCCGAGCTTGTCTTGCCGTTCTGTGTAAACGCTGTCATGACTTTAGACACTATACCTCTAGAAACTCCGAAAAGCCGGGATGTTTCGGTCACATTTACTCCATCTAGTCGGGCTTCTATAATTTGGCCTGTTTGAAAGTCTATGAGGTCTGACATTTTACGTTTTTGACAAAAATTCAAGACTAAAGCTACTCATATTACCATGATATGTACTTTTTATTTTGAAAAAACTGGTAGCTGAGATTAATTTAATGCTTGAAAGCCTATTCTTAATTGTCAACTTTATTCACATGTGTTTCCCTTATTTTGATAATCACTTGTACATGCTTTAATAATCATATTTATTGATTATTATTGAAAAGGACCAAAAGTTATATATTATATATAAAATTTTTATATAAAGATGTTTTTAAATAAACATAGTTAAAATGATTTCATAAAAAAAAATAAATTTTTAACAAAAATAATGTATTAAAAAATAGATTTTGAATTTAAATTTTAAAATTTATCGATTAAGAAACGAACTGAATTAAAATGAGAAAAGATCGAATAATAAAAAAAAAATTAAATAAAATATTCATTATAAATATTCAAAACTAGTTACTTTTCAAAAACTATTGCAATAAATAAATTGAATTAGAGGAATTATAAACGAATTACATTTTAATAATAATAATAAGAAATGGCACTTTATGATATAAAATTATAATAAACGAAATAGAGTGTCTTACATTTTCAAAGGTATTTCCGATTCCAATCCACATCTTCCTCACTGCGACTGTCTTGCCGACACATTGCCTTTTTCAGACCACGGAAGGATTGACAGAACTAGGAAAAAAAAAAAGGATTCATATGACAAAAAATTGTTTTTTTCAGTAAGAGTCATAACTTGGAAAAAGGGAGACAATTATAGCACCCAATGTTCCGCGGCTAGCTCAAATTTCTTTTTACATCAAGAGAATATTGAAGGAGCTCAATTATTTCGACAGAAACGTTGGATACTACATGAGGACACAGTTCTCGTAAGAAGAAGACCGAAGTTCAATTAACTAATATTTATTTACATAATTACATTTAAGACGATCACAAGAACACAACACACAATTCTATTATAATTCGTAGCTATTAACAACTTGCCGTGATACATTTTCATTTGAAAAAAAAAAAATTATGCCTCGACACGCTCAAAGCGACAGCAAACCAGACCACATCATACCGAAAGGAAGCCAAAGTTCAGACTGACACTCAAACGATTCTCATGGTATGTAAAAATCATGTGAACTTTAACGTAGAATATGACGTTTGACTGCTTTGCGACCAAACGTAATTTAGGATGATTTCAGCCATGTGGAAACCGCCTTCACGTAGAAACCGCCCGTTACAAAGTAGTATTTATTTAAGACAATGGAAAAAATTTCATAAAAAGATAACAAATTGTAAATTTAACAATATTTTTATGTTGTACGAAAAACTGTTTTTAAAAAAAAAAAGTAGCAAACTGTTTTATATATTTTTAATGTAAAATAAAAAGGTGATCATAATCAAAACTGCTTATTTGAATAACGCATTCAACAATCAAAAATTTTTTAATGGAGTAAAGTTTTTGCATAGCGTACTTTAAAAACGGTATTTTTGTGAAACTCCTCTAATTTTTCATGCTCATTAGGAAACATTATTACAGACACTTGTTCAAATTTTCTCTTTAATTTCCTACTGAGCAAATGCATTTTTTTTTTTAAACTTAGTGGATAATACTTGAAAAACACCGTTTTATTAATTCATTAAATTTACAGTTTTTTTTTAGATTTAAGTTGCATATATCTACCATTCTCTGAAATTTAAAAATATGCTAACTTGGACTTTCTGCAACAGTGAAAAAAAAGTAGGAATTGACTGTTTATTTTAGTTCAATTAAAAGGTCAAATTTTCCTGAAACAAATGGAATGAAGATCATGGAACGTAAGAAGACCTTCCTATGATCCATTCAGGAGCCTTTTATTTGACAGAAGACATTCATCACAACCAAAAATGTGCCTTCCATTAATGGTAAAAGTAATAATTTGCTTGTTTAAAAATGTGAAACGTCACTCTAATTTTCATATATAGCGTTCATAAAATGCTTTTTATTCATCAAGTTCAAATACATTTTTTTTTAAACTTAGTGGAAAACGGTAATCAAAAATTAATAAAAATTTAATTAATGAATTTCAGTCATATATCTACTTATTTTTTATGATTTTAAGAGTGAAAAAAAAAGTAGCATTGACTTAAATGTCAAAAAATGTTAATAAAAGTATTTTAAATTTTCCTGAAACAAATTAAAGCACTTATTATCATGTAGTAATTTACAAAGAAAAAATAATCTATGCCTCAAAAACTTATCTTATCTCAAAATCTTATAACTTAAAAAATTACTTTTTTTTTCAATAAAGTGAATGAATTAAATTAACACAATTTAACAGATTTTAACTTAAAACAGATTTTTTTTATGAAAAATAAAAAAATTTCTACTTTAAAATTTGTGATAAAAATTGGAATCTTCTTATAAATGTCTCGGATATTTTTTTCAGTATTCTCCATTTATATAGCGGGAAAAATGTAATCATTTAAATTAGTTGTTTGATTAATTTAATTGCATAGTTTGCAATCGAAATTCACATTTTTGCAAACCAAATTCATCTGTTTGTAAATCAAATTCACCCTTCTTAAAATTAAGGTTTCATTCATATGTTATTACTTTTACATATGCATATTTTTAAAGTCGTAAATGCATATATACACTGAAGAGCCAAAACATTATGACCACCTGTGAATAATGAGTTGGCCCACCTTTGGCGCGCAACACAGCTTCAACCCGCCTTGGCATGGATGCCACAAGTCCTTGGTAAATGGCCGGAGACAGATTGTATCAGATGTTTAAGCAACGGTCACGCAAATCCGAGATATTGCAAATTGGTGGACTTTGAACTCTGAGCTGCCCTCCCAAACATCCCAAATGTGTTCTATAGGATTGCGATCCGATGAGTTAGGCAGCCAGGACATTAACTGGAATTCAGCATCATGTTCCTGGAACCACTCCAACACAATTTTAGCTTTGTGACAAGGGGCGTTGTCCTGTTGGAACATTCCATTTCCAGCTGAAAAAACAGAGGCCATGTAAGGGAGCAACTGGTCCGCAACGATGTTCAGATACCCTGTAGCATTCATGGTCTGCTCTACCACAACCACGGGTCCCAGAGACGCCCAAGAGAACGTCCCCCAAAGCATAATACCACCACCACCGGCCTGTGTATGACCTACTGTACATTGAGGGGAGCAACTGTTCACCTGGAAGACGGCGTATCTTGACACGGCCATCGGCGTGGTGAATGACAAACCGTGTTTCATCTGACCAGGCAATCTCTCCCACTGATCCATGGACCAGTCACGATGTTCCCGGACCAGCGCAGGCGCAGTTGGCGATGATGCTTGGTCAGCAAAGGCACACGAGTGGGACGTTTGCTGCGTAGCCCCATATCCAACAGTGTCCGCTGAACAGTGTGCTCCGATACTATTCTACTTGGCCCTGCATTGTATTGGGCTGTCAGCTGAGCCACTGTCTGGCTCCGGTTTTGCTTCACCATGCGAGACAGTCTCCGACGACCTTTTTCTTTGATAGTGTGTGGACGTCCACCACCATGTCATCTACTACTGGTTTCACCGTCATTCATCCACTTTGCATAAGTACTAACAACTGTAGATCGCGAACAACCACGAGTCGTGCAGTTTCGGAAATACTTGTTCCGAGCCTTCGAGCCATTACAGTCTGCCCACTATCAAAGTCGCTTAGATCCGCCGCCTTTCCCCTCACACACAGAAGTAAGTGAAAGAATGATTCTTCAGACTCTCCAGCAGCAGTTAAATACCAATTCCACCTGATCACGTGCCTTCCAGGTCATCCAGGTGAATTCATTGCAAAATGTAGGGGTGGTCAGAATGTTTTGGCTCTTGAGTGTACGTCTAAATACGTATCTCTCAATAAGTACTGATGTATTTACTTAAAAATGCACGAGGATATGCATACCATTTTTATTTCTGTAAGCATGTTGTATGTTCCCTCATCTGCAATGCATGTTTACTTATATATATATATATATATATATATATATATTGCATATGTATCTATATGAGTGTGTGTTTGTTCGCGTTTGACGTGTATGGAATAATGAAAACAATTTATCCAAATGTTATGCAAATAAAAGTGACACTGTTACGGTTGTGAATGAGCATTTATATATATATATATACTAATATATATATATATATATATACCAATATATATATATATATATATATATACATATATATATATATATATATATATAATATATATATATATATATATATATACTAATATATATATATATATATATATTAGTATGTGCATATGTATGCATGCCCTAATTGCAGCAGTCTGCTGCATGATTGTATGTGAATATGTATAACACTTTATGCGCGTGTATGTGTATATATATATATATATGCGTGTGCATATATATGGATATATGCATGTATATACAAGTATGTAAATCATTCTTTATATGCATTGTACATATTGTATACATGCATATGTGTATGTTTGCGTGTATGTATGTGCTTATCTACCAACAGGTGGGAACAAGTATATACGCATACTCGTATACATGTACATTTTATTCATACGCACATAACAAACTCAAATTCTCACATTTATATATACGCACATAAAACGATTAGTAGCATATCTATACACATATAGACACGCATGTACATATATTCACAAGTACACAAACATGTATGCACATAGCCATATACATATACACATGGACATACATAACCACGTACATACTCACATTTATACACACGTACACATTCTTATGTCTCTGCATAGACACATACAGTTGTACTTGCATATGCACATGCATTCAAATACATATACACATGCGCATAAATGCACATGCTAATAAATACACAAGTACAAAGGAATACTTATGTACATATACATGTATATAAGTATTCCTTTTGTACTTGTGTACTTTTGTATGTGCATGCACATACACACACACGCACGTACACACTGAACACCGATACATTTACATGCACACACACACATATACATACGTGCTCAAGGACATATATACACATGCACTAACATATATACATAAACGCGAACACGAACCTCCAAACACCCCAAACTTACATGCCTACATACACACAAACATAAATACATACCTTCATACACACAAAAATATGGGCCTATATTGTACATGTGCACATACATACACATTGCCATACATATATATACATACACACGCACAAAAATCGACGAATAAAAACTCATTCGCATTTATCCACACACGGGAAAATGTGCACATACACACATGCATTGGTATATACATTTAAGTAAATATGTATTGTAGTTGAGGGTATACACATAATCCTACTTACCGAAAAGGCAGATTAACGTGAGCATATCCATATGCATATTTAAGCATACTTATTTATCCATACCAGTACATCATTACTCATAGAGAAATACTTAGTTAGATGTACATACGCATTAAACTTTTATAATTATATATATGTGCAAATATTAACTTGCAAATAAAATCGTCATTTTGAGAGAGTGAATTTGGTTTGCAAAAAGGTGAATGTGGATTGCCAAAACTGTATAATAATCTTCTCCTAAGTGCAAATTAAACATTAATTCTCTAATTTTGAGCATATTTTATTTGCTTATCTAGTTACGATGATATTCTAATTATATAAGTGAGTTATAGATAAAAATAACTTAAAATTATTCTAAGCAGAAAATTTTATTTAATATGAAACAGACGAATTAAATTTTGTATGAAAAGAAATTTTTAAATTATTATCGATAATTAATGGGGAGCAGATAATTTTTATAAGTATGTAAAATGTATGCGAAATCTTTTATGGGATTTATTGAAGCTTAAAAATATTTTTAAATTTTTCGAGACGTGAGAAATTTTAGATTTAATAAACCACGCTGTATTATTTGGTAACAGCCGATGTTCTTTTATGTTAAAATAATTTGAATTTTCAATTATTTCTACTTCATTTCTTTGAAGTAAATCGATACTCAAACGCAAGTTAAAACTTTTGTGAGACAGTAAATATTTAAAAAGACGTCTAAGTTTGTTATCATTGATTAGTATAGTTAGTTACCTTAAATGAATGAAATTTTCCATTAATTAAAAGAGTAAATCGATTTCAAATGACTGAATAAATTATTAATCGATATAATTTCAACTTCTATGTTGTCATCTTACTCAATAAGAGTTATTTTTTTCCCAATAGAACCATGTTATGTGATTTTGAAAAGAATTTAAATGATAATCGATTTAAAATTTTCTAAAGGGCCCGATGGACGAGTGACTAGCGCTCTGGCGTCATAGGCTTCTGTTTTGAGTCCCGGCGGTGCCATGGATGTTTGTAGTGGTTAGGAATCCCCTTAAACAGTATGTACCGCTCTACCATGACTGCACAGCGGTGGGCATAGGGCTGACAACCCTACCCCGTAAAAAGTCAGTGTCAAGAGGCCAAGTCAGACTTCTACCTACAGGTGCTTCATCACTCTAGAAGCTGCCCCTTTCCCTCCTTCCATACGACCTCGTGGGTTCTCGGCCTTGGCCGAGATGTGTACCAAATGCTATAACAAACACAAAAAAAATTTCAAAGTCAAGCAAGAAATCTAGATAATATATTAAGTTAAAGTGGAGGAATAGCTTTAGTCCTCGCCCTTGAAAATAAGTTCTTACTTTATTGAATTTTGTAACCAAACCTAGATATATATGTTGTTGACTAATCCTCAATGGCCTGCAGTGTGGGATATACAAGATGTTCTACATCCCATGAGTGATCTTTTTCTCATGGATGGAGAGAAAGGGGGCAGCTTCTGTTGTGATGGAGCACCCGTAGATAGAAGTTTGACTTTTGCTCCGTGACGCTCTATAACGTCAACGTAAATTGTTTTGTTACACAGGATGCAGGTCAAGTATGACCAGTATGGCGGTTGTGGTACAAGTCATTCTGATTACTTTGAGATATGAGCCAAGTAGAAGCACATGAGTTGTCGGTGTTATCCTTAGTATATCACCCTCTATTTTATGTGATATAGTATTCAGTAGGGAGACGATTTTCACCTATTGATTGTTTAACGAGAATTCAGAAGTTGTTTAACGAGAATTCAGTTTTGTTCAACGAGTCCGATTGTTTAACGAACATTCATAGATTGTTCGACGAGTCCGATTGTTGAGCATTCAGAGATTGTTCGACGAGTCCGATTGTTTAACGAGAATTCAGAGATTGTTCGACGAGTCCGATTGTTTAACGAGAATTTGGAGATTGTTCAACGAGTTCAATTGTTTAACGAGAATTCAGAGATTGTTCAAGGAGTACAATTATTAAACGAATATTCAGAAATTGTTCTACGAGTTCGATTGTTTAACGAACATTCAGAGATTGTTAACGAGTTCGATTGTTTAACGAACATTCAGAGATTGTTCGACGAGTCCGATTGTTTAACGAATATTCAGAAATTGTTCAAGGAGTCCAATTGTTTAACGAACATTCAGAGATTGTTCAACGAGTCTGATTGTTTAACGAACAGTCTAAGAATTTTCAACGAGTCCGATTGTTTAGCGAGGTCAGATATTGTTCAATGAGTGTATTTGCTGAGCAGGATTGATAAAGTTTTTAAAATTTGCTTTTCTGAGTTATTTATTATTTTAGTATTTTAGCTTGCTCGGTATCGTTATAATGGGTCCTTTAGCTCTTCTTTGTTTACATTTCCAAATTTCTATGATTAAAATTATTTATTTTAATATGAACTTCTCTTAATCTAGCCTCCTTGAAACATCCTGTTTAACTTATAAAACCAAGAGACTATATAAAAATATTCATATTAATTGCAGATTTCTAAATCTTTTCAGGAGTGCATTTTCTACTAAGATTATTACTAAATAAATCGTTGCCTCATATGAAACATTTTTTATAATTAGTTAGAAATTAGTTATTGGAAAACGATAGTAAAGGAAATATTCTGCATACTTGGTTAAAAACCTCTTTTAATTTTTGCAGTTATACATTTATACTGATTTCGCTATGCCCGACTCGTGGATCAGTAGCCAACGCTTGCTGCTAGTGAGCATTAGGGCTGAGATTCAATCCCGTTGGCGGCTTTGTTGTAGACACTGTTTAAAAAGAAAAGGACACTCGATGGCGGGTGTGATGTTCAGCATCTTGCCTCACATTATTCGGACTACCTGGTGGGAGTTTTTTTTTGAGTTTTCTCCCTTACGACAAGCAAAAGCCGGGTAGCCCCCTCTAAAAGCTCTCCCCCAGAAGACACTGCCCTCATTCTTCAGCGTCACGGAGCCAATTCAGACTTCTACCTAAGGGTTGTCCATCACAACAGAAGCTGCCACTCCCCTTTCCGTCCTTTTGAGACCACACGGGTTCTTGGACTTGGCCTACATGTTGCTGTCTACCAAGTGGGATCAGAAAAAATATTTTATTAGTAATACCTATGAATGGAATAATAATTCGTTGCTGTTGCCATGGAATACCATATTTATTTAAAACACATAAAAATAGAACTTGAAGAAAAAAATGATGGTTCCGTATGTAATTTAATAATTATTTATAAAACTTAATGTACATTAATATAATTACTGCAGAAAATGAATTAATAATAAAATTTTTTGTTTTTACAGGATAATATTGGTTTTTCAATTTTATCCGTAAATAAAATGTTTCAATATTTATTTAAAATTATAACAATAATCTTTTTTAAAAAAACGCACAAAAAATTACTACTGTTATTCTTTCTACTTAAAGCCCAAATCGGAATAATTCGTTTATCAATAAAAGTACATTAAATAGAACTTGCGAAGGAAAGACAATACGCCTAATTGAATCACTTAATTGAGTTCAACTCGGAGATCAATAACAGTCATGAATAATCATCAGTAATGGTGCTATTTTTAAAAACGGTTAATTAGGTTACCCAAAATAATCTGACCGTAAAAAGAGCAGACTTGGAAATTAAACATTCTACTCGAGTATTTGATGTTGTTTCAGTAGAAAGTAATGCAGTATTGCAAAAATACCTTTTAAAGTATTTTATTTTTCGAACAGTATTTTACTCTTAATTTTAAATTTAAGAGTAAAAGAAACTAATGTTTGAATTGTTTCTGAAGTTTACTATACGGTACTGATAAAATATTTTTTTTGTATATATGATATTATTAATTTGATAAATTAATAATATAATTATTAATATATTAAATAGAATTAATTAATGGAAATTAAAGTTATAATAAATGAACTTTAATTTCTTTCAAATTTTTTATTGACAGAGAATTTCAAGGAAGCTTTTGAAATTTAATAATTGAAGGAAATAACAATTAGGTTTTAAAATAAAAACAGATATTTTATATAAAATAAAAATAAACAAAAATATTTTTAACTAACTCAGATATATATTAGGCTACTATATTTAAACAGAGTGGTATCAAAAGAAAAATTTCTGTTTTATAGTAGAAAATAACTTTTAAAATTACTACTTTTTCGTTGCTTTAAATTCAGTAATTCTTTTAAATAAAGAATTATTTCTTATAGATACAAAAAATCATATAAAAAGTTAAATACAACTTAACAAAATTAATTAAATATCAAATGAATCTATGTATTTTTTTTTTTTTTACATTTCTCTAAAGCAATAAAACCTTTTTGAAACTGAACAAAGCTAATCCTCCAATGAATTAAAAAATTATAAATAAAACTTGTAACCGTGCTTCCTCATACACACTGATGAGAGCGCCTCCCTTTGGTATTCAGAAGAAATGGTCAGTCGGCCATGAGACTCTTAGCAGAAAGGAAGTACAGCTCAACTTGCACTCCAGCTGAAAACTATTTAGTTGATCTACTGTCTCTCACTCCAAGAAGAGATATGTTTAGCTCAGCCCTGTGTAGTAGGTCTACATATTCTCCCCGGAGAGGAAATATATTTTGTGCACCCTGCGCATAACTGAGTATCGTGTTTTCGGCTTAGAAGTGGAATCCTTTAACGAATCTATAATAAGTATATGTCTTTAAATGTGTTAAATATTGTATATCTCTAATTGTATGTGTGTGGTGTTTGAGCTTGTGTCAATAAAGCTGTAAGTTCTCCAACCTGTGCCTCAAGTATCTCAACCCAATCACACTTAGTTACAATATGGCTTTCCAACCTACACACCCCAAACTAATATTTTATTGGATATTCTTTATTTTTCAAAATGAAAAAAAAAAAATAAGGATAAATAAATTAACGCAACTTTAAACCACAATTGCGATTAAAAAAGCAACAACAAACATTCATATTATTGAGATGACGTAACTATAGCCTAAAGTTTGTTAAAGAAAATTTTTTTGCAAAGCACAATTGATAAAAAAGAATATTTATATGTGTCTTGAGATAAAAATACAATAAGTTGAAAAAAAATATAAGGTAATATAAATATTATAAGGTAACTTCCCATAAAAAAAAATAATGAAAAAATTATATTTTTGTACTATAGATTATAAAAAGGCATAAGAAAAAAATCTCAATTAAATTAGTCTAAAATAAAAAATTTACAAAAATTTTAAATTTTAGAAGATTATTACAAAATGTTATTAACGTAAATATAAACTACTTTTTAAAAATAAATTTCATATATAAGAGCCATGAGATTCAAAAGTTAATAAATACAAAAAATTCTCAGTTATAAACACAATTGTAATATTTATTTTAAAATTTCCTGTCTAATAATAACGCTAAATTTAAAAATATTGTAACAGGTTACAAATTTAGATTGAAAAAAAAAAAATTTCATTGTATAATTATTAAGTTTGAAAGGCCCAATTTGTTTGCATTCAAATATAACAGAAAAAAAGTATTTTTCAAAAAACAACATGGCTTAATTGATAAAATTGTGTTTTTAAAAACTTAATAAATTAAAAATCAAAATTGTTGTTTTAACTAACAATGATTCTTGAATATTGTCATACTAATTCATTAATTCATTCATTAAATATATCTAATTGGGGTGGGGGGAACCCAACGAAAATTTAAAATCGCTTTGGTAATCATTGCTGCAACTTTTATTGGTATCATATTTTTAGATTCCTAACATTTGCATGTCGAAAAAGTATTAATGCACGAAGCATCAATTGATTATTACAAGTTATACTAATTTAAAAAGTAATAATTATCTAAACTTTCGTTTTTTCATTTAATTATTAAAATAAAAAATTATTTGTTTTAAGTAAATGGCATCAGTTCAGAAATAAGAACTTGTCAGGCAGATTATGCGAGATCCTATCTGGACTGCTAATGATTAGAAGCATTGATACTCATGCATTTTCTTAATTATTTATGTGCATCTTTAATTATTTATGAGCATCTTTTCCTTTTTTTTTAATTGCATCATGGAAATCATCTAAGTGTGTCATTTCCATTCTATTTTTACCGTATTTTATTTCTTATTTATTACCTTCTACTCTTTTGTACTTTATCTTTAATAACTTTGTTGACATTGCTTACTTTATTTAATCGTGTTTTGCAACAAGTTCGAATTATGTCGTAAAATAAAATATTACATATGCAGCAATTATTCTTAACAGGTTGGTATAAAACTTTAATAATTGATCAGAAATAAAAAAAAAAAAAAAGAATTAATTTGGCCATGAAGATGAATTAAAACGATTTTTTTCGAAACAATTAATTTATGAGGCTAAATTTGCTTCTATTTATGTAATTAAATGGTATTTTACTTTTTATTTTTTTTATTTTTTACTTATATTTATATATAATTATATATTTCCATATTTTATAATTTATTTTCTAGATAAAAAAGGACATTGCATATCCAAACCAAGCTTTACATAAAACAATGTCTATCCGAAAATTTCAAGTCTATGAAGAAGAAGGGCGCAATAAAAACCGTCAGTCGGCAAGTCTTTCCATTGAACTCAAGGACGAAGAGGGTAGGAGGATGCGAGTTCCTAAAATGTTATTCTTGTAGGCATTTGTTCCAAAATCTGATAACATTATATGTGTGCAAGTTAACAACTCCTTTGGTTTGTGGGGCCTGATGGCCGAGTGGCTGGCGCTCGGTATCACAGGTTTCGGGTTCGAAGTCCCGGCGGTGCCATGGATGTTTTTTAGTGGTTCGGAATCCACTTTAAACTGCAGATCCCGGTTTGTTTAGCCTAACATGTGCACAAGATGATGGTAGAGCGACAAAACAAACCAAACCTCTGGTTTGTTTCCACTGGATATAATTTGCTACATGTCTGCTGTTCTAGTGGAGAATGAATTCACACCAAATTGTTGCCAACTTCAAAGTACATTTTTCTTATTGGTGCAAAATTTGAGATAATAACTCATCAACTTTAAAGGAAATGTAAAAGAAATTATGAGATCTAGCAAAAATAAAATTTTTTTTGATGTATTTTATTTAATAAACTTCTGCTCAAGAAACCATTCAGATTTCTATCTTAGTTTTTAATCTAAAACAAAACGTTTGTTTTCTTATCCCACTTGGTAGGCAGCAACATCTAGACCAGGGGTCGCCAACCCAAATGATCTTGTGAACCAATTTGGAAATGCATCACAACTCTGCGGGCAACATATAAAATTATATATCTCCAAATTAGATTTAGACACACCATAGAAAGAAATTTTTTTGAAGTGAAAAATTGAAACATAATGAGTTATTATTACTGTGTTTACTATTATTCGTGTATGTAAACATAGATAATGTAGTAGCTATGGTACTAAACGCACAACTGCGCTTATCTAGGGATGGTCACTGCGTCACTGAGTTCACTAAAAGTGAAACATAGAAGCTGTTATATTATATGTTCCAAGATGCGCGTGCATCATGAGTTCGCAGAATAAAATTTAATTATTCTACGAACTCATAGCTGTAAACCCATGAATAAAACAGGCAAATATCTGTCATATATTTGTAAGAATATTATTTTAAAATCAAAGTTAATTTTTTTTTTCTCATAATATCGACATTTAATATTTGAATACATTTAAGCTCAAATGATGTATTTTTTTAATACATTGGTTTTCACTACTTTGGCCATTATAATATAAATATATTTTGTAAAAGTGTGATAAATCTCACGGACCGGAGAAATGTTCAAAGCGGTCCGCGAGTTGGCCACCCCTCATCTAGATCAAGTACAAGAGTCCGTGTGGTCTCATAGAAGCTGGAAAAAGCAGCTTTTATAGTGATGGAGCATCCGTAGGTGGAAGTCTGACATGGCTCCGTGAAGCTGAAGAAGGAAAACAGTGCCCCTTGGGAGGACTTTTAGGGGGAATACCCTGCAGTTGCGTATTGTAATACTAGAGTAAACCCAGAAAACTCCCACCAGGTAGTCCGACTCCCGAGGCAAGATGTTGAAAATCCCAAACGCCAACTTGGCTCCTCGTTTCTGAAACAATGTCTGCAACAAAGCCGCCAACGGATGGAGCCTCAGCCCTAATACCCACCAGCAACGCACGCAGCCACTGAGACACTAGTTGGGCTTAATAGACATCTTAAATTTCTCAATGTCAATACAACATTTTGATTCGAAATTTATTTACGAAATTTTTAGCAACATTTTTATACGAAGCTTTAATCATTGTTATTATTTTTAATAAGAGTGCCTTAAAAATATGTAATATAATTATGATGGGCCAAAAGTATTGAATATTCAAAAATTAAGAAAATCTGTAATCTATTTAGAATTTTTTAGAAAGCTTTATCAGCATTATAAATTCAAAAAACGAAATACGTCAACACCCTCAAGCAAAACATGTCACAGTATTCTTGAACACTGTTCATTGAAAAAATTGTTAATCAAGAACGTAATTTTTTGAGATGACAATTGCCTCGAGGCTATATGACCTTTCAGCAAATTAGCCTTTTCTCTGCAAAATCGATGAAAAATTCTTTCTGTATGGGTTATTTTTATATTTTCTCAAGACCAGTTAAGGTAAGAAAGGATATTGTGTTTTTAAAAATAGTAATAAGTGACGTATTAGTTATATTATCAGTTCACTTATATTATTCTAAAGCTTCAATATTTAGAAAATCTTCATTATTTAATTTTTTGTAAATTTTGTAGTAAAAATAAGTATGCCACTAACTGAATTTAAACAAGACACATATTTTTTAATTTAAAATAAAATATCGATGTGAAATTGATCGATAGGTAATGTTAAATAATTGATTAATATTTAAATATTAGCTGTTCCGCTAATGATGAATTTAATATATCTGATGCATGTTAGTTAAATGATTAAAATATCATGCATTTCGCCTAAAATCATAAAAAATGAAAACATTAATAATTGTTAAAATTAATAATAGTAGTTAAGAATAATTATTAGTTAAAATTATTGATAATATAATTATTAAAATTATTATTAACATATTAAATTATTATTTATATATTTTTCTCATCCACTTGGTAGACAGCAACATTTAGATCAAGTTCATGAGCCGATGTGTTGTCATGGAGGGAAAGGGACAGATTCTGTTGCGATGGAGCTCCCGTAGGTAGAAGTCTGACTTGGTTCCGACACGCTAAACGACACACATTTGCATATTTTATGGGAGAAAAACATGATGATGTCATGATTCATCATCTTGTTTTGGGATGATTTTTAAAAACTGGTCACGAGGCAAGATGATGAAGATCCCAAACGCCATCGAGTCTCCTCGCTTTTGAAACATTGTCTACAACAAAGCCGATAATGGATGGAACCACTGCTCTTTACCACTGAGCTACGAATTGGGCAATTATTATATTTAAAATATTACATTATTAATTTATTTTTTATTTAATTAATAGTATTATTATTTAAATATTAAATTATTACATTTAAATTATCGTGCAATAATCACTTATTTATTATTTAATTCAAATCTTTAATCATTTATCGCAAGAATTTTAGTTATAATGTGTAAATAGGTTTCGCACCGAACTTAAAAAGGATCATGATTATATAAAGTAAATAGTAGACCATTAACTAACGATCATTTTTATATTGATACTCAATGTTAAATAATTACCGATAATATCAATAATTATTAAATACAAAAATATGAGCGGTACCGATAATGATTGAATATCAGAATTTGATTATAACGATGATTATTTAATTGAAAAATAATGAATGTTTCAATAATTATTTAATATTTTTACAAAGAGTTTCATATTAAAAATAATATTTGAAAAACATCATTATTTATATAGGAAAAATGACTGAAAATGTTACCTTAAAATTTTTCTTAAATTGACGACTTTTTTTAATTATTATTTTATGCATTTGCAATTTTGAATTTAAATATTTATGCATGATTAATTAAAAAAATGAAGTTAGTTTTTAAATGATTAAAATTCCATGTATGTTAAATAGAATTAAAACAAACATGAATGTACCGCATCTTATTAATAATCGAAAAAAAAAAAAACTGAAAAATCGATATTCTCATGAATTTACAAATAAATTTTTATTAAATAGAAGATATGTTTGTATTAAAGGTGAACAGATATCTTCTATTATTAATTCGTGTTCTACAGATAATGCCACATATCCAACTCACAGCTTTAATTCTAATTCTAATAATGTGCGTATAAAAAAAAGAAGCCATTTTTTTCGCCCTGTCGCTAACATTAGAGAAAGGAGTTTCGCCCTTAGGAGGACCAAATTAAACATAAATAATTGAAAGAACAATAAATGATTTAATAATTGAAAGGACAAAACAGTGAATGTGCTTTTTGGATCAATTATTAATAAAGAAAAGTTCATGTATATATCTACTTTTGGATCATACTGTATATGCTTTCACTTTATGAAAGAAAAGAGTTATAATGTATTTCATAACTAATAAACGATTTTGAAAAACTAATCATAAAATTGAGTAGACATACAGTAATTGAATTTAGTCTTTTTTTACTATAAAATTAATCATATTGAAAGCACAAGATGAAGTTTCACCAAATTCGATTGCCATATAACGCTTATGGCAAAATGCATAAATCATAACTAATAAACGATTTTGAAAAATTAATCATAAAATTGAGTAGACATACAGTAATTGAATTTAGTCTTTTTTTTTTATAAAATTTCATACTATAAAATGAATCATATTGAAAGCACAATATGAAGTTTCACCAAATTCGATTGCCAACGCTTATGGCAAAATGCATAAACCGAGAAAAATTAATCAATATTAGAAACAATTGAAAATTTCCCTTGGGATAGTGTAATGATTATTTATATTCTTGCGTGATAACCTTAGCGTGTTATTCATTTCCCAAAAAATTAAGCTTCCTAATATGGTGTATTACCATGGGATTAATACAGTTATAGAGTGTGATCAATAAAAAATCCCTCACAGATATACAGAATTTGGAAAAAGTTAATATTCTTTATTAAGTATTACACTATTAAATATCATTTTTAACATTATTTTGTTTTCCAATATAACATTATGTGCATTTAAGAATTTATATAGTTTATTATCGATTTTAGAAACAAAAAAAAATAGGATAAGTATAAAGATGCATTTCTCAATTCTGTTGAAACCAAGTATTATTTATCATTAAAATGTTACTTTTCTTAATAATGCCTTAAAATTTACAAAAACATTATATAAATAATAAGGTTTAAATTATATATACTCTGTGTTATAAAACAGAGCATAAATATTACGTCATAGAGTCTAATCGTTTTGAAACAGCGTCTACAACAAAGCTGCCAGCAGATTGAACCTCAACCCTAATGCTCACCACTTTCACGTTGCCACTAAACCATGAGTGGGGCCTGCAAAAAAAAGCTTACATTTCTTAATGTCAATACAATAAACGAAATTTTTATATGAAAGCTTTAATCGATATTATTTATTTATTATCAGCGCCATAAAAATAGGTAATATAATTATAATTATGTGTCAAAAAAAGTATTGAATATTAAAAAACAAGAAAAACTGTAATCTATTTAGAATTACCTTAGAAAGCTTTATCAGCATTATAAATTCAAAAAATGAAGTACGTCAGCACCCCAAGCAAGACATGTCAGAAAATTTGAACAATATAGATTGAAAAAAAATGGTTAATTAAGAACATAATTTTTTGAGAAGACAATTCCCTTGAGGCTATATGACCTTTCAGCAAATTAGCCTTTTCTCTGAAAATTGATGAAAAAGTCTTCTGTGTTGGTTATTTTTATATTTTCTCAAGACAAGTTAAGGTAAGAAAGGATATTGTGTTGTTTAAAAACTGAAATAAGTGACGTATCAGCTATAATATTATTCTAAAGCTTCAACATTTAGAAAATATTTAATATTTAATTTTTAGAAAATGTTTTATTCATAAATGTAGTAAAAATAAGAATAACATCAACAGAATTTAAATAAAACATACATTTTTTCCCTTTAAAATAAAATATAGATATTAAATTGATAGGTAATGTTAGATATTTATTTAATATCAAAATATTAGCTGTTCCATATGTATTCCGATATTCCATGTGTGTTCCATATGTATTCCGATGTATGGTTATTAAAGGATTAAAATATCTTGTCTTTCGCATAAAATCATAAAAAAAATGCAAATATTGCAAATAATTAGTATTTAAAAGATTATTAATAATATAATTATAATAAATTATTATTAAATTATCATAATTTTTTTTCTTATCCCATTACAGCAACATGTAGACCAAGTCCAAGAAACCTTGTGGTCTTATGGAAAGAAAAGAAAAGGAAGACATATACTGTTGTGATGGTGCACCCGTAAGTAGAAGTCTGACTTGGTTTCGTGATATTAAGAAGGAGGACAATGCCTTCCGGGAGAACTTTTAGAGGCAATTACCCCACATTTGCGTATCGTATGGGAGAGAAAACACAGAAAACTCCCACCAGGTAGTTCGACTAACGAGGCAGGATGCTGAACATCCTTCTCGTTATAACAAAGCAGCCAACGGATTGAGCCTCAGTCCTAATGCTCACCATTTGCACATGTTGCCACTGAGCCACAAGTCGGCATTTACTGTATTTAAAAATATTATGTTATTAAATTATTATAATTAAATTATCAGGCAATCATTGTTTATTTATCCTTTAATTAAATTTTTAATAATTTCGCACCAGAATTTTAGTATGTGCAAACAGGTTTTTTCATCTGATTTAAAAGGATCCAGTAAGATCATGATTGTAATGTAATTTCATAAAATCAACATAATTAAACATAATGAAGTATTGGCAATAGTGGCACATTAACTATCGATCCTTTTTATACCGATAGTCATTGTTAAATAATTACAGATTACAACAATAATTATTAAATATAAAAATATGAGAGATTTCGTTAATGGTTGAATATCAGATTTTGATTGGAAGAGTAATTATTTAATTGAAAAACATATTGCTTTAAAAATTATTTAATATTTTTAGCATGAATTGCATATTAAAATAACATCTAAAAATATTAGTATTTGTATAAGAATATTCACTGAAAATATTATACTATTGTTTTTCTTAAATTGACATCTGTTTTTAATATATTATTTTATGTATTTACAATTTTGTAATTAAATATTTATATACGATGAATAAAAAAAAAAAAAAAAATCTGAAAAGTTTCTTAATGATTAAAATTCCATGTCTGTTAAATAGAATTGAACATGAATATACTGCACCTTCTTAGTATTGTTCCTTCTTATTAAAGAAAAAAAAAACACGTAAAAAGCAATATACCCATAAATTAACAAATACATTTTATTAAATAGAAGATATGTTTGTATTAAAAGTGAATAGTAATGCTTTATTATTAATTCAAGTTCTACAGGTAATGCCACTTGTCCAACCCGCAACATTAATTTTAATTCTAATAATGTGCGTATAAAAAATAAAAACGCCATTTTTTTCGTCCTATAACTAATATTACAGGAAAGGAGTTTCACCCTTAGGAGTACCAAATTAAACATAAATAATTGAAAGAACAATAAATGATTTAATAATTGAAAGAACAAAACGAGAACGTGCTTTCAATTATTAAAAAAAAATATTAATAAATTCATTTTTATTTCTATTTTATCGATCATAACTTATTTAATAATTGAAATTGAACATAACAAGCATGCTTTAAGTTATTAAAAATTTATTAATAAATTCATGGGTATATCTGCTTTTGGATCATAACTGATTTAATAACTGATAGAAAAAACCAAGCATGTGCTTTCAATTATTTAAAAAATATTAATAAATTCATGGATATATCTATTTTGGATTATAACTGTTTTAACAATTGAAAGAACAGAACAAGTATGTGTTTTCAATTATTAAAAATGTTAATAAATTCATGGGTATATCTACTTTTGGATCCTAACTGATTTAATAATTGAAAAACATAGCAAGTATGTGCATTTAGTTATATCCTTTGAATTTATTAATGATTTTTTTAATATCTAGTTTTGGAATATAATTGATTTGACAATTGAAAGAACATAACAAGTATATGCTTTTAAATTAAAAATATTAATAAATTCATGGGAATATCTACTTTTCGATCGTACTGTATATGGAAGAAAAGTGTTACAATGTATTTTATAACTAATAAAAGATTTTGAAAAATTAATTATAAAAAGTAGAGATATAGTAATTGAATTTTTGAATCTTTTTTGCAATAAAATTAATGATATTGAAAGCCCAAAATGATGTTTCACGACATTCGAGTGGCATATAATACGTATGGCAAAAAGCATAAACGGAGAAAAAATATTCCTATATTAGTCACAGTTGAAAATTTCCCTTGGGATATGGTAATGATTATTCATATTCTTGCGTGATAACCTTAGCGTGCTACTCATTTCCCGATAAATGAAACTTCCTAATTTGGTGTATTATCGAGGGATTAATACAATTATAGCGTGTGGTCGATACAAAATCCATCACCTTTGAAAATTTGATTTCCTGTAATAAGCATTACACGATTAAACATTATTTTTAACATTATCTTGTTTTCATTATACTATTGAGTCACTAATTCGGTCATTTGTGTTCTAAGCGACTACCTGCTATGTATTTAAATAGTTTATTATCAATTTTAGAAATCAAACAGCTAATCAATAGCTAAGAATAGAGATGCATAACAATGAACTTCTCAATTCTGTTGATACTAAATTTTGTTTATTATTAAAATGTTATTTTTTTTTAATAATAATTTATAAATTTACAAAAAATATTAAATAAATAAAATGATTTAAATTTTTTTTGTATTATAACACATCACTTCTTGAATCCAAAACTACAATTAATTAAATAAATAAATATAGGGTTTTCCAAACGAGAATTTAGGATTTTAAATACCGCATCTTTTGCTTTTGGATGTTCGAATGACTCCGTTTGTCTTAGCTGAAATCATATATATGTCTAATTATCGCTCTTACATATACAAGAACAGTGCATTGAAGTTTTAAATCTAGAATATTAAACAGAGTATAAAATCATTTTTGGTTCCAATCCTGACATAGTGGTAACTGGTTCAATGTAGCGTACAATGGATATGGATTCTGTTGGTGTAATGCACTATATTACTGCATTTTAAAAAAGGAATATATATATATATATATATATGAGACGCTCATATAAACAGTTTCAATCGTCATCGTTTATTTCATCCGCATATATCATCATCATCATATATATATATAACGAGTCGTTGAAAAAATTCAGAATATTAAGCAGAACATTAAGTCCTTCTGTTTCTACTCATGACATGGTGGTCACAGAATCAAATTAGCGTGCAATGGGCATGGATTCTGCCGGTGTCCTGCACTATATTACTGCTTTCGCAGCTTTCAAAAAGGAAAAACGATGACGATTGAAACTGTTTATGTGAGCGTCCCATATATATATATATACACTGAAATGACAAAAGTCATGGGATACCTCTTAATATCGTGTCGGTATTCCTTTCGCCTGGCGAAGTGCAGCAACTCGACGTGGCATGGACTCAACAAGTCGTTGGAAGTCTTCAGCAGGAATATTGAGCCATGCTGTCTCGATAGACGTCCATAATTGTGAAAGCGTTGATGGTGCAGGATTTTGGGCACGAACAGACCTCTCGATGATGTCCCATAAATGCTCGATGGGATTCATGTCGGGCGATCTAGGTGGCCAGATCATTCGTTGGAATTGTCCAGAATGTTCTTCAAACCAATCGCGAACAGTTGTGGCCCGGTGACATGGCGCATTGTCATCCATAAAAAATCCCATCGTTGTTTGGGTACATGAAGTCCATGAATGGCTGCAAGTGATCTCCGAGTAGCTGAACATAAGCATTTCCAGTCAATGTTCGGTCCAGTCGCCCCAGAGGACCAAGTCCATGCCATGAAAAACAGCCCACACCATTACGGAGCCACCACCAGCTTGAACAGTGCCTTGCTGACAGTTGGGTCCATGGCTTCGTGGGGTCTGCGCCACACTCGAACCCTACCATCAGCTCTTACCAACTGAAATCGTGACTCATCGGACCAGGCCACGGTTTTCCATTCATCTAGGGACCAACCGATATGCTCACGTGCCCACGAGAGTCGCTGCAAGCGATGTCGTTCTGTCAGTAAAGGCACTCGAGTCGGTCTTCTGCTGGAATAGCCCAAGAAAGCCAAATTTCTCCGCACAGTTCTAACAGACAAGTCCCTTGTACGTCCCACATTGATTTTTGCAGTTATTTGCCGCAGTGTTGCTTGTCTGTTAGAATTTACGACTCTTGCAGACGTCGCCGGTCTTGATCGTTAAGTGCAGGCGGTGACCACTGCGCTGTCCATGGTGGGATGTTATGCCTGAAATTTCATACTCTCGGCACAGTCTTGACACAGTGGATCTGGGAATGTTGAATTCCCTAACGATTTCCGAAATGGCATGACCCATGCGTCTAGCTCCAACTAACATTCCGCGTTCAAAGTCTGTTAATTCCCGTCGTGCGGTCATCATGACGTCAAAACCTCTTCACATGAATAACTTGAACAGAAATGAAAGCTCTGCGAAAACACTGCGCATTTATACCTGTTCTACGCGATGCTACTGCCATCTGAAAATTTGCATGTTGCTATTCCATGACTTTTTGTCACTTGTATATATATATATATATATATATATAACGATACATCGAAATTAAAATCCAGAATATATTAAACAGAACAACATTAAATCCTTTTTGGGTCCACTCATGATATAATGGTAACAGTAGCGTGCAATAGACATGGATTATACTGGTGGCATCCGCTACAGTTGCTGCTTTCAAAAAGAAAAATAAACGATTACGATTGAAACAGTTTATGTGAGAATCTCATATATATATATATATATATATATATATATATATATATATAACGCGTCATTGAAGTTAAAATCCAGAAAGTTAAACAGAACATTAAGTCATTTTTGGTTCCACTCATGACATAGTGGCAAATTAATCAAACTAGCTTACAATGGATTCTGCTGGTGTCTTGAGCTACAATTACTGCTTTCCTTGCTTTCAAAAAGGGAAATAAACGATTGCGATTGAAACATTTTATGTGAGCGTCTTATAAATATATATGATATATTTTTTTTTTTGCTATATCTCATATGAGACTTTAATACTGGGTGGTTAACTCTGAAAATCACTCGAAAGATGTCTCTATATTAAACCTGTGGTCTCTATACCTACTCTTACATCTGTCAGGCACATTTAATGGCATATTATGTGGCGTGCCATTATATATGTGTCCAATTATATATCATTATTGTGTCCTATTATATATCAAGGTCTACTTGATACAATAGGACACAATAATGCTATAATGTTGTGTAAATCAAGACTTGTTTTAGAAAACTATATTTCATAAAATTGTTTTGAATAAATTTCAAAGTAAATAAATTTTAAAGAAATAAAAATGAGATTAAATGCAATCAAAACAAAATACAATACATTTAAATTCATACTAGATTATTTTATTTATTTTCTACATTTATTTTTATTCTAAACATGAAGCATTAGAAATTTAACCAATGTGATGAATTGCAAATTATTTTGGCTTTCATTTTTATTTAATTAATTCTATAGTTTATAGTCTTTTTTTTTTATAGTTGGAGGTAATCATACAGAAATGAAGAAAAAAAAAGTTTTGCTTTTTTTTTCATACTACTCTTTTTAACTATAAAAATTTTCTTTCTTTGTGTTCTTAGATTACGGATAATGACAGCGCTGCATTTTTTATGATTTAAAAGTGATGTTCCAGGCAATAAACTAACAGGCTATTTAAGCCTCTTCTGCCTCCTTGAAATAAAACAGGGATAAATTAATTTCCTCTTGTTTTCTCAGTACATTGACTAATTTTTTTTTTTTAATATTACTTTTTTTTTGTGAGATATTTCCTACATGAATAGAATGGGCTCATTTTATAGTAGATATATTGGCAAACCAAGGGGTATGATGACCGAGTGGATGGCGCTGGGGCCTTCAGTACCACAGGTTTCGGGTTCGATTCCCAGCGGTGCCATGGATGTAAATTTTCTTTTCCTTTTTCGCTGTGCTAAAAATTTTTAAGTTTTTGATCTGCAAAAGTCAATCTAACAGAATCAATAATAATTTAAAAATCAATTCGTCAAACACCGTAACTCTAGATTAAGGAAAAAAAAAAATATCATATATTAAAATTTACAGCACTGGATCTTTTTCTTGTAAATTTTCGTAAAATTCCATTATAATATTGAACAATAAAATCTCTCAAAGGAAGTACTTGATAAATATTCATATTCTGAACTCATTTAAAATTCAATTAAGAATTCTCCGTTAAATACACCTATATTTTTCTTTGCTGTCTCAAAACTTATACATAATTGATGGACCCTTACCGACTAGTTCGCCATTAACTGTAAGTTCAGCAATTAGTCCATCCACTCCAGCAGAGATGGTGATAACTCAAGCATTCATTGAGTTTCGATGTATCTGAATAATTCAAGTTAGTACGTGACTTACTCTGATTCGGGTAGCTTATGGCACGAACTTAAAAGTAATCAAAATAAATTTTTATTTATAAAAGAATTTTTTAACATCAAGATTCTACTTTTGAATGGGATATTCAAAAATTATAGTATAATAATAAATTTCAATAATAATTTGCATTTTTGCATGAAATCATTCATCATTCTGCGAACTCATAACTGTAAGCTCATAAGTAAAACAACATAAAACAGCGAATATATAATATTCATGCCATATATTCATATGAATATTCATTTTAAAATCAAAGTTAATTTTTTTTCGCATTATTTCGACAGTTAATGTTTGAATATAGGTATGCTCAAATAATGTATTTTTTAACATTTTTTTCACTAATTAAATAAATATATTTTGTAAAAGTGTAATAACTCTCACGGACCGAAAGAATGTTCAAGGCGGGCCGCCGATTGGCCACCCCTGGTCTGATTGATTAATTGTTAATTTCATTAGAAATTTCCACTACTTGAAATTATACTATTTCAGTCACTGAAGAGATGAGAGATTTCACTTATAATTGCAACAGTTGGCAGGTCAAAAGTTGTTTCAGATAAAGGGGAACAGATGTAGGAGGACGTAAATTCTTCTCAGATAAAGATAAATTCCCCATGTCCTGTGCAGAAAACTAATTTAAAAGTGTAAGCAACTTGTTTAATGATAATGTCTTATAATATTTTGAGCAAAACTCTGACGTGGCATGGACTCAACAAGTCGTTGGAAGTCTTCTGCAGGAATAAAATAACGTCCATAATTGTGAAAGCGTTGATGGTGCAGGATTTTGGGCACGAACACCCATAAATGCTCGATGGATTCATGTCGGACGATCTTGGTGGCCAGATCATTCGTTGGAATTGTCCAGAAGGTTCTTCAAACCAATCGCGAACAGTTGTGGCCCGGTGACATGGCGCATTGTCATCCATAAAAATCTCATCGTTGTTTGGGTACATGAGGTCCATGAATGGCTGCAAGTGATCTCGAAGTAGCTGAACATAAGCATTTCCAGTCAATTTCGGTCCAGTCGCACCAGAGGACCAAGTCCATGCCATGAAAAAACAGCCCACACCATTACGGAGCCACCATCAGCTTGAACAGTGCCGTATGACTGCGCCACACCCTAACCCTATTTTGCAAGGCCCCGGTTTTCCATTCATCTAGAACTATGCGCCTCGGATGATGTCGTTCTGTCAGAAGGCACGTGAATAGCCCAAGAAAGTTTCTCCGCACAGAACAGTGGTATTGATTTCTGGTATTAAGTGGTGGTATTAATCTGCCAAGACGACTCTTTGAGACGTCGCCGGTCTCGGTCGTTAAGTGCGGCGCCGAAATGGGGATATTGGGCCAACTCGTTAATTGACCCTAGGTGGCATCATAGCTCCAACTAACATGTTTTGGCTCTCAGTGTATATAAAACCTATGAATAACTAACAGAAATGAAAGCTCTGCGAAAACACTCGTTCCATGTATGCTATATCTGAAAATTTGCATGTTAAGCTATTCCATGAACAATTTCTTTCTTTTTTTTATGACCTTTTTTGAATTAACTTCCCTGCCTGTACTCACGTGATCAGGTGGAAGTGGTTTTAACTGGCATTAATTGGTATTAATTTTGAATTTTAAAACCCTGTTAATGAAATTTTTGTTTGAGTGTATATATATACTAAAGAAATCGTATGATGAACAATTTCTTTAGGTTTGAATTAAGGTACAAAATTTTGTTACAATGATTTCAGACAATTTACAAACGGCAGGTAGCGGTAGTAGGTTTTGGCTTGCAACATGGTCTTGTTTCTAATTCACCCCCTGTTTATTCTCCTTTCGTTTTTGTGATCATGCTTTATTTTTTAAAGGGTAATAAAACATCAAGAAGAAAAGTGTCCACGAACTTTTCAGAAACTTAATTTTTGCATTACAAATCCGGGAGTATAGCATTCGCTATATGTAGCATTTTATATGCTTCACAATTAGTCCCACTAACAAAATCTAACATAAACAGAACACAATTTAGTCAAGATTTGGTGTCCATAAACGATTCAGTAACGAAAACCATTAAACATAACACACATAAAAGGGTAAGTGGCTATAAACTTCAAAAGTATATAAAAAAATTACATTACTTTTAAATTTACGTAAATAGGATGAGAAATAAGTCTTCCAAAATTAATAAAATCATAAGAAATTAACAAAATCATAAGAAATTAATTAAAATATCCTGAAGATTGCTTTATAAAAATTATATGCACTCATGATATTATACACCATGGTATTTTATTATTAGATGAAGGAATTAAAATCAAAAAAAATCTAGCATCGTATTGACAATTACATGGATGAATCTAAACTTCTTCCGTTTCAAAGTATCAAGGAATGAAATTAATATGCGGCAGTTCAGAAAGCAGTTGGTTTTTTAAAGAAACATTCTAGTCACGGGACACAGACACGCGATTGATGACATTCAATAGGGTGAAGACATGTTCCATATATTATTGGGAAATCACATACCATGTAATTGGTAGGATAATGAAATCTCTACGAAAATATTATGCAAATAAGGGACATGTACTTTACTTCATAGGAGAAGTTTATATATATATAGCTTAAATAAACGACATGACCAAAGAATTAAAGAAGAATTGTCTATTTCTGCAGGATTCTAACAATTAATTTAGAATCTTGTTAAGTGGTTCTAAATATTATTATGAGTCTGTTACTTATTCACTGTTGCTTGCAATCTCTCGAAGTTTGATAAGCAATCCTCTTTTTATCTTTTGCTAACTATACTCACCGAGATTGCAGCTACCCAGCTTGCACTGTCATAATATTCTACATTAAATTATTAGGAAATACATATTTTAGCTTTGTTTTAACAAATGACTGGAAAAAGCAAATATATCTTTTAAACATAGACTTTACCTTCGATGGTGATACCGAAGGTTGATTTTTTCGAATAAGGAACGTCTCAATCCCATGTGTGCGAAGATAAGCATCACGAGTTTCACCATGGCCTGGATCCACTTCATATGCATCTCCCAAATAATCTAAAGTGGCTTTCGAGATGTGCACTTTTCTGTAAAAAATATATTTGTAGGTAAATGGAAACTATTATTGATTAATTATATGTTGCAGTGAATTTATAACTGAATTTGTTTATTCCTGTCTAACACATCACGATTCGAGATAGGAATCGTTCGTTACTGGAATCGTTCAAATCTTTACTCTGATTCGAATATAATACACTTCTGAATATATTCCTTTTAAATGAAGAATGATGGCCTTATTACGTATTGTCAAAAATTCAATCGAATGCGAAATGAAAGGAAATAATTTTTTAATACAACTTATGAATTATTTAATAGTACCTACAGTAAAATTAATTTATGAAATGGTTATGTTATCTTGGGTTATGTTATATTCAATGGTTATGGATAATATTTGACTCATAAAGTTGCCAATTAGTATAGTTCTGAACTTCTTGTCTCTAGTTGCTAAGTTCAGTCACTAATATTATAGTTGAAGGTGTTTTCTCATTGTACGGAAAATCTGGTTTATAGGAAAGAGGTGTGGCAATTATCCGGTCGAGAAAATGATCGGCAACTGGCGTACTCATACGGAGTACCAATGGGGATAGACCCTTAACCTCATCGTCTTAATTCATATATATATATACAGTTTTAATTGGCTGCTTAAGGTTAATAAAAGCTGCAATATAAAGTTTCAAAAAATTAATATATGGTACTCAAAAATTAAAAATGCTAAAAATAAATAAAAGTAAGATAAAAAATAAAAGTTAAAGTTAAAAGAATTTAAGTTAAAATTCGGGACCAGTTGTCGATGCCATTAAACTATTGAAAAATGATAAGAATATTGTGATAAAACGAATTAAGGAGTACATAGTAGTTGAATAGTGAGTGGAGCTGGGCTTAGATTCAAACCTTCAACCTTGCGATCCAGAGATTCTTTTCTTTACCCCTGCTGTAGTTCGTCTTAGAGAACGGTGTAATCAGCATGAAAATGATCGGAAATCATGAAAATCTGAGCCTGGGACAGATAGCCTTGTTGAGAAATAAGCAAAATGACACAAAGAAGCTGTAGAATTACTGGTCATAAAAATTTTACCAACATATTTGTGTGAGGTGATGATGTTATGGATGACTATAAAAAAAATACGTTATCAAAAGAAAAGGTAATTCACATTATAAGTTCTGTTACCGGTCAATGTGGCGTGCTAGTTTATAACAGAAATAATATAAATCCAAACTTTCCCAGATATTTTTAACCATATCTAAGGCAGATGCTGGGAATTGGGAATAATAATAAATGGGAATTGCTGAAGTCGGTAGCATTACCATGACACTTGACAACTTGGGAAAGGAAAACGGTCCAAAGAAATAGGCTTAAATTCTGTTATGAGCGTTGCAATACAAATTAATTTGTTCCTCTTTTTTGTCTAACTAACATCCTGAACTAACATTCTGAACGATATTCGATTTCAGGTTTTTATTGTGGATTCCTATCCCGGCTGAAAGATGATTAGCGGACGTGTTCACATTCGTTACAATCTGAAAGAGGCTGTACCATCAGACTAAATAAAATTAGATGGAACAATTGAAAAATTAGGACGGAGGATATTAAACGGAGAAATAGAGTGGTTGATAGAGATCATCGGGGTTGCTCTAAATAATTTGTCTCTTTATCCTTTTGGCGTTGATACCTAAGGTGTTCATAAACATCTACCAACGTTTTTAAAACCTCATTTCATCCTCCAAAAAAGTCGATTAAATTTCCCTAAATCTAATTTTGTTTCGTCTGATGGTGTAGCCTCTTATAGATTGTAACGAATACGAACACTTTCGCTGATCATTTTTACAGTCGGAATAGCAATCCACGATAAAAACCTGAAATCGAATATCGTCCAGGATGTTTAGTTCAGATGCTTTGAAGCACCATATATTTATTCTCTGGTGCTAAATATTAACCATTTTCATTTAGCTTGAAAGACATTTCACTGAAAGCATCGGGGTTTTTTTTTTAAATTAATCTGTTGTCTTAGTGTATATGCGTGAACCATAGTTTTTCCGCGTAAAGGAAATTAATTATATGATGTTATTCTATACTTGTTAAATTGCAAGAAAATACTCACCCAGCAATGCCACCCGATTCCATGTGATTAGCAAGTGTCACATCATTGGACCAAACATCAAACTGCCACTTGTAGAGTCCCAGAACTCCGCACAGAACACTTCCAGAATGCACCCCTATCCTCATGTTGAGATCCACTTTGGTCTTCTCCCTCACCAACCTGTAAAGGACAGGTCAAGCTCTAAGCTCTTAATGTAACACGTAATCCTCTTCCAATGCGTCTCCATTAATGCATGTTTAAGCTGGAGAGAAATGGCGAAGATGTTCAGTCGGACAGTAACGGGTGCGTGCATCCAGTTTGAGCATTAGAGTGGGTGTGTTCGATTAGGCATTTTCAGCATGATTGGAAATGCTTGTGTAATCAATTTAGCTTTGAATCCCACCATATAAAAAGATTATGGTAATATTTTAAATATTGTGTAAAATTGCATAAATTGATTGAGAAGAGTCTCTGTTTTCCAAATTTTAACATCTATTCTGCAATCTACGTTAAATGAGATTTAATATTCATTAAAAACATGATTGGACATTTGGAAAATTTATAATTCGTGGATTAATGAATTGTTTCAGTTGTTATTAGATAAAAATTTATATGTTATTGTGTTAAAGTTTGACATCATTAAAAATTTCTTTAATATTTTGTTCACTTGTTTAATAATTTTGCTTGTCGTGTTGTGCATTTATCACTTTTTACTGTTTTATGCCATTTATATTTCTTTTTATTGCTTCTATAAATTTATATCTAAACCATAGTATACACAATAAACATTTGTTTTTTTAAATGATGGTCAAATAAATAATTTAATTTTCTTTATTTATAACTACAGAAAATGCATTTAGTGAATTTCAGGGGTAACAACTAATAACTGGCAAATTTTATAGATTCATTAATTCAAAATGAGCTTATAAATCACCGAGATGCCTTAATTCTACTGAACTTATTGCTTTTGCAATATATTTTAGAAAGAATATTGTTCTCAACACGGGAGATCATATTGCTGTTATTAAAAATAAAGCCATTTGATATTTTTTACTGAGATTTTAATGTAATATACAATTTAATTTTTTTATTATTTAGGTTTCGGCTTTACTAAATATAATTATCATTATCCTTTCAGCAGACTTATATCGTTGGAATCAACTCGAAACTAGTCAAATATATAATTTAAAATTGATTTCTAATCCAAGCAAAAATACTTAATACAATGTTTATTTTATAAATAAATACTACAGAAATAATAAAACTTAGTAAATGTTCATAACTATTATTTACTACTAAAAGCAATGTACTAAAAATACTGAGGATATGTGTGAAAAAGAAAGCTTTTGTTTGTTTTCCATTACAGATACAACGTTTCGCCTTTAGGCCACTTTAACAATTTTAATGGAAGATGTTTTCCCACAGGCATTTATTCTTTTTCCAAAAATAGAGATGATTAAAATGACGTAAAGACAATTTTTTCATTAATATAGTTGGCAAAATATTTAATTATTAAACATAAAATATGTTAATTTACTTCTTAAATTAAATTAAATTTGTGAATAAATTTGTTAATTAAGTGGAAAACATTTTATAGAAAAGAAAGATTGAATATAAATAAAACATTTTAAATTTCTTTTTACAGGCACTCAAACTTATTATTATTCATATAATATTGATGTTAAAAAAAAAATAAGAGCATCAAAGAGAATTGTTGTAAAAAGATATTTTTAGAATACATAATATAGATTCAACAATTGACAATTAAAAATTATAAGCTAAATGAAACATTCCAATTAAACATATTTATATCCAGCTACAGCATATACAATTGATCGTTCATGGTATGACAACCACCGACACAGATTTTTGATGTTTGCATGTATGAGTTTCATGTATAATTGAATACGTTTTTAAAAATTTTAGTTGAGAGAGAGTAATCTTTTAGGAATCATATTTTACCTATGTTAGACATGGGTAAATCACGTGGTTGTTTATATTGGGGACATCACAAAAATGTTGAACCATACTTGCAATAAGGGTATTGTCTGTTGAAAGATACCTCTAGGATAGATATGAAGAGTTGTCATATATGTGGGTACTGTAAATAATAAATGAACCCCTGACTTTTCATTGTGTCTACTGTTTATTATTATAAAAGCAAAAACGAAAATAAAATATAAGAAAATCATGATAGTCTACAGTGCAACTTTTTAGAACACTTTTCCAACTTCTATGAATGAAGTGCTGTCACCATGGCTTCACAAATTGTATTTATATTTGTTAGAAATATACTTATTTCCCTTCAGAATTCTAGTATGCTCATTCAATGAAATATAACAACCTTCTGAAATCGGCAACGATCATAGAACATTAACTGAAATCGCAACAACGGTGATTAAGATCTACTTTTCAAAGGTTTCATATCATCTGAATGTCGTTGTTGTTGCCGTATCACCTGAATAGTACAAAGGAATAAAATATCTTGTTGCTTCCGAATAATATTGGCTATGTTGACTGCCAGCTCGGAGTAAAAAATCCTCTTCCAATGGAGAGTCCAAACAATGTGTAGCGATTACAACAGCTGGGCAATCAAAGACATGATAAGGAGTAATATCGACATCCCGGCAGTTACTAATTTTTTGGTAATTTTTAACGGCATCAGCAGAAATTTTTATATTTTTGTGATGCTTCATCCTTAATCTTGTGAGAATATGTAGCTATTTCCCCGTCGACATTTAATTCTGTAATTTGGTATTTAGTTTTGATCTTATAAGGAATCATAAGTTTTGAATATCATATAAATTAAGATTCGATTTAAATCGTATCATCCTATTTATGTAAATAGTTAAGTTTTTAATAATTTATATCTTTTATGATAAGTAACAAAAACCTCTAGTTTATCTAACAAATATTAATTAGTATTATACTTTTATTGCTCGTGTACAACAGTATAAAATTATTAGGGAGCAGGCAATATTAATTTATTATTATTTTTAATGATAAATTGTATTCATTATTTACTAAAAAAAATACTCCAGAAAATAATATAACCTCAAAAAATGTCATTTGAATGACCACTTTTAATCAGTAAGTAATATAATAATCCATTCTCGAAGCGAACCTTAAATAACTGTTAGAAAAAAAAAAAATGGAACTCTATGCATTGATGAATTCTATGAAAATAGTTAGTAGTTTTTAAACAAGATGATACTCCTTAAAACTACTTCAATTTTTCTATTTAGAATGAAGAAATCTTTTCAATTCTCCCAAAGAAGTTTTTGATAATTTTGTAAAGAAGAAAACATTTTTTTCCCTACAAACTTTAAAGGTAATGATGAGAAAATATTTTCTTCCTCTTTGTAAACGCTTACGGATGTTTTTTTTTTTTTTTTAAATTCTTCTCAGCTAAAGAAAACATTTTTCAAGTTTGCCATCTGTAGTGACTTACTTATTTAGTATGCACTCTTCAAATATCCCTAAGTACTCATCATTAGCTTTTATAAATTTGTTGAAGTGAGTTTATTTTTCGTAACATTTTCTGTTAGGAAAACAAATTGGAAAAAGTTTATAATTCTATTTTAGTTCCTGAGAATGCGCAAATATTATTTGCTTTATAAATTTAATTTAAACATGAATGAAAATTTGATCCTTTAGCATTTTTATCGAAATCAAATATTATGAATAGGACATTGATAATTAATGAATTTTTATACTGAAATTTTTTTAAATTAATTTTTGGTTTAAGTTAAATTTTATTCAAAATATTATAAATGACAATTCTTTTTTATTAAATACCATTTGTTTATTTTTTTTTTTTTCAAATACATAAACTAAAAATTTAAATTTAATAATGAGTGCAACTTTAAAGAGATAAAATGTTTAAAGCTAACTCATACCGTGTAGAGGAAGATTAAAATATTTATTAAATATATAATAACAAACATTAATTTTAAAGAAAGGTAATACATTTTTGTACTCCTAATTTAATTAACGATAATCAACCAATGTAGCAAGAGGATTTTCTAGCTACGTTGGCAATTTAAAGTGAATAATACAAGCAATTTTTTTTGCTTCTAATTTGAAACAAATGAACATATAACATGTAATTTGAAAGAATTGTGCATTAAGGAGTTATTTATTGATTTAACATAATTTCAATATCAAGAATGGTTTACAAATAAACAATTAAATTTTACAAAAAAGTTAAATATCTGATAAAAAACAGATAAATTTTAGGAAAAAAAAATAAATTCATGGATTTTAGTAAAGAATATATCCTCTAATAGTTGTAATATATTTGGCGTTATCCAGCCATTTATGCTATTGGACACCTGAGCTGGAAGCAAAGATCATATGTAGAGCAAACTTTTGTTCCAGCTCATTTAATGACCTAGGTGAGCTTAAATCATCTATCTGTGTTAAGGTGGACCCTAATTTGCTCTGTGAAGTTAAAATCTGAAGGTCCTTGCGCGTGGCCATTTCATATGCTCCAAGATTTCAACAAGTCTTGAATTATCATCAATCATAATGAATTTCTTACTAATAAATGCAGCATATAATATAATATAATGATTAAAATTTCTTTCGTCTAATAAATGCAGCATATAATATAATATAATGATTAAGAATTTCTTCCAGTTATCAGATAGCACCTCACTGTTCTTGCATGGAGGACGTGTACCTCCCAGAAAAATTTAATAAGCAAGATCATAATTCTATAGCTGTGTCTTTCAACAATGTTAGACTGATACTTTTTGGTGCCTTGCTCTCTATAAATCATTATACGATCTAAATCACTCTCCAGAATAAATTTAGAATCGTCTGTGAAGAATATAGATACCCACTGTTGTCTTGCCAAGTAACGCTCTATTTCACTTTGCATGACAGTCTGTTCTGTGTCCAGGCAGAAACATACACACATAAGGGGCAGAATTGCATAGAGTCTTTAATTATGAAGAATTAGAAGTCATAATAGTGTACCTCCTTCTCCGGGCAATAAGAATTAAAAGTCATCTTGTCAAGCATGGAATATCTGCAACAAATTTTCTGAAACTGAATTATATTATTGGATCTGATCCCAGAGTCTTTGGATTACACTGCGAAACCATATCTAACAGCATCGGCTTGTAATACTATGCCCATTTAATCGATCACGTGGATCTTCAAGAACCAAATAAACGACATTTCCTAGATATTAGCAATAACATCTTAGTACCAACAATTGAAGATCAACAAGCACCAATAAAAATTGCACCTAAATAAAAAAAAAAAAAAGGGGAAATAATCGCAGTTTCCTCCTATATATATGTTTAATTTTTTTAAAAAATGAGATGGGTATAATTCTTTCATAATAATTTATTAAATTTATATATGTTCTTTCATATAAACCCTATTTTTTACTTTGATTTTCATTCTTTTAATAGTAAGTATCTTTAAACAGGTTTCATCTTATTTTTTGGAAATTGATGTATATGCTCAAATATTTTAATATTTTTTCCCACTTAGTGAAGGCTTACTCATATTTACATTCGGTCCATAACTGAGTAAAGTTAGTTGACCTCTTTTTATATTAATTTTTTTAACACATGTTTAGAACAAACATCTTTAAGAGAACAAACATCTGGCAGAGGAAGGAGATTTTGATCCTCCACCAACTTTCTCTAATAGGGACAATCCAGCTTAAGATTTAACGTGCCGATTTTCGGATTTACATGGTAATTCAGATTCAGAGCAATGATTAAAAAGTTTAGAAATTTATCGAACTAATGATGATGTCCGTTCAACTATTATATGAGTGAATGGATTAAGTTTTAAATAATAATAAACAATACTAAATACTCACTAACATTTATCAAGTTCTTAAATATGTGTTTGTATAATTTTATTTGAAAAATGAGCTATCTTATATACTAGTAGCAGTAAAACAGGTCTGTCATGTTCGATTAATGTCGTTAATTAATTTAAAATAAACAATATCATATATTAATGAAAAAAATGAGTCTTTTATTTACTCTACATTTTCTAATCACGTTAGCTTTTTAACCACTGATTCAAAATGTTTAAAAAGAAAAAAAAAAAACCATATCTGCAAGATTTTGGAAATTTCTTGTAGAATAACAATAATTGAAGAATGATTTTACAAATTGGGTTTTATTTGAAATACATAATTGATAATCAGTTCCTCGAAATAACTTTATTTATTTATTGTGATGTTGGGAAATATGCTTCATTTGGACAAAAAAAAAAAAAGTAGCTTTTTAAATAAAATTTCGATCGAAAGTTTAAAAAGATCACATGATATTAAACTCTAAATGATATTAAATATTTTTCATCGATCTGCATTTACTGCAAGATGACATTTACAACAATTTCCTTACATTTTATACAATTGGCGAAATCAATTAATAATATAATACACATAAATCATTGAAGCGTAAGTGACTGGTTTAAATGTGAAGCGCCTTGACCTAACCTTTGCAACGGTAAATATATAATTAAATTAGGCATTATCCAGCATGCTGCATTATCCGTCATCCATGCCTACTCTTCCTTCACAAGTCAAACCGAAAGGCTTTCTGGTGTACAAAATTATAATGCAGATTCCTGGAATAGACGCAGAGAATTTTGATTCGGTTTTGATTGTCGAATTCTGAACGAAGATATTAATACTAGTACACCACACCACATCATTTCCTGATACAGTTTGGGAATGATGTGAGTGAAATTGAATGGGTAACACGATGGAGGCGGGAAAATTTTCGCTTCGCAAAATCAGAATAATGCATGAAAAAAGCATTCTAACAAATATCTATTATTACTGATTATTCCCGTTACCTGGTTGACCTGCGTGTCTTGTAATGGAACGCTGGTGGCTTGTCTCAATCAAAAAGAACATTACTTGCGAAGGCTGGATTTGGGGAAGAGGCATGCTGTTCTTCAATGGATACCTGGACATTGTGCAGTTTTTGAGAACGGACAGGCTGATTTCAGTGCAATAAAGGGTCGTGATTGCTCCAATCAAGATGACCAACATTACCATACTATTCTATAAAGCCGTATATCAAGACTATGACTACAAATTATAAATTACAGTTGCTTGACCAAATACAGACAAAGCAATGGAAAGCTGAGGATCTTCTCACAGTTCTAAACGACCCACGTCGTGTAGCTGTTGTTCAGTTCCACCTTTTAACAGGCCACTACTGTCTGGGTGAATTTCTACATCGCATTGGGATTTTGACCACCCAAACTGCCCTCTTTGTAATTTGGACAATTAAAGAAGCGAGTTCATTTCCATCGTTGTTTGGCACTTTATGGTGAATTCCAGATGACGAGATACTGGCGAGCGAGCTAAATGACTTCGGTCAACTTTTTGATATCTTTTACGTACATTTACTTTTCCTTTTTATTCTGTATTTTTCTCCTTTTTGTACAGTTTTACCATTGGAAATAAAACAAATTATAACTGATTATAATAACTAATCATAATACATCCCACACCCTTTACTATCTTTAAGATCAAATTACTGATTCCTTTTAATTCTTAAAACGTTAAAAATATTTCTCATTGGTTATTTTAAATTTATTTTTTTTAAATGTTTACTTCGTATTGAGAAATTTAGTTATCATGCCAAGAAAAATTACTAAATTAAATAAATAAATGAATAAAATAAAAAAAAAAAAAAAAATATTTTAAAGTAAAAAGGTAATTTGAACTTGATAAAATCTGTTTGAAAACATTAAAATGATTACTTGAGATATTTGTTTTGAATGGACTAAATATGAAAAGAAGAAGAAAAATAACCTAATCGGTGTAACTGTTCCCGATAAATTTGAGCGTAATATTGAGAGCCTTAACTTTTTTAAATATTGAGTAAATATTATATTCCTAACAAACTATTTTAATAACAAATTCTGTTATCAACGATTTAAATAAAAAGAAAATCAGTGCTTTAGAAATAAATTAATTTCAAAATGAAATATTTATGATTTTTTAGAAAATGAAACAAACATTAAAGCTAGAATATTTCTGTGAATTAATTTCAGCTTGTTTACTTTTATATTTGCTGAATTTTTTGATATTCATTTCTTTGAACAATTTGTTTTTCAAATTTCAATTCTGTGTAAAACAAAAGAAAAAAAAAAATTGTATTCGTAAATAATTAATGAATTTTAAAGTAGTTTCCACAATTCTCTGAATTCAAATGCAGCCTGAATTTGCTGAATTTTATTCACGATATATTTTAAAATAATAGCATTTTATTACGCATTCTTCTATAAATATTTAATAATATATTTCTTTTTAGATAAATTATTAATAACAAAAACAGTGAATCATAAAAGAATGAATAAATTCCGGAACGATTTTATTCTTAAAATGTATTCTAAGAGTTAAGAAGCTTACAAAAAAATAAATTTTAAATGTATTTGTTGTATCATTCATAAAATATTTATAATTTTTAACTATTCAAAGGAATTTTTATGACGAACATATATTTCTAAGACTTCGTGATCATACATATTAAAACGAAATGGCCATTTTACAAGTGTTGTAAGGAAAGGTAAAATGTAAATTCGAAAGAATTTGAAAGAACACCTTTTATTGTGATATATTTAATGCCTTCTTAACTTCTTTCTTCGAACAAACCTTCTTTTCTTTCGAATAAATTGGCCGAGCTTATTTTTGCAATGGCTATATTTAAGCAATGCATTGCCAGAAAAATAAAATATATTGATTTTACAAGGAAAAAAAAAGTGCAAATCAACACATGGAGCAAAAAATTGGATTTTTTTAAATCTTTATAATAATTCTTTAATTGATCGTTAAAAAATTTATAAATAATATATTTATTTTAAATTTAAGTAAAATGATTTTCTGAAAGATGTGACTGATTAGATTTAGATTTGGAGTCGCATTAGAATTTAATAAGATTCATAAAATTCATTATAATATAATTAAATGATTCATAGACATAAAAATGACCGCAATTGAAAGATTCGAAAGACAGATTTTTCCCTCAATGCTGGGGACCTAAGCTTCAATTAATTGATCCATAAACATTATGTTTTTAATTTATATTGCATTTAAGTTTGCGTTATCGCTTATTTAAAGTGCGTTAACGATTATCCTTAAGATGGTAAGAGTGTAATGCATGTAAGTTTTGGAGTATAAAAATAATTGTTTGGGAAAATATTGAATTTCAAAACAAATTTATCCGATAGGGTCTGGCGAATTAATTGTAAAAAGGGTGTAATTGTAAATAAGATCATCTATGTCCACATAGAGTTTAGACGAATATAAACTTGATAGAATATAATAAGAACTTAACTTTGGTAACATAGGGAATGTTCCGATTACAATCCAACGCGTTTTAATGAAGCTGTTGGTAATGGTCTTAACAGGCGAGAAAAAAAAAAAGCTTGTTATAAATGTGTTGTGTTAATGTTGTGTTATAAGAATTTGTTTCTCATTCATATCCACAATTTCTAAGTGATAAGTAAAATGATTTGGTTTGGTTAGTTGCTGTACGGTCATTTTTCGCACACTGTAGGTTAATTAGACCGGTTCCAACTGTTTAATGTGGATTCCGAACCACTAAATCATCCATGCCACAGCAGGATTTGAACTTGAAGTACCAAAAACCAGAGCGTTAGGCAATTGGCCATTAGGCCGCATAAGTAAAAGGGAAGATCTTTGTAATATTCGTTACTGTTATTGTGTGATTTCTCAAACAGAATATTATTATATCATGCATTTACACTTTTTGATTTTTAGTGAAATGTTTACAATTATCTCTAATATTTGTGGACAGGGATAATTAGAAACATAATTTACATTCTGACTTTATACTTTTCTAGTTTGTGCAGGGGTTGGTATACGTACGTACGTGGGGTGCCACGTACATACGTGAAGAATAAGCCTTTACCCTCCTACAATCTAGATGGCTTGGTAGCAGCTGTCGCGAATGTAGTAAATAGGAATAAAATATATAAGTTTAAGACGTTATATGGATTTAATATTGGTAACATAACATGTAATCAAAGGGAAAAATAATAGTATAAAATAGAATAGAGGTTTGGGGATTCTTAATTGCCTGAGATGATAGAGGATGGTCTAGCAAAATGGATTTTTGCAAGATCACAAACGGATTTCCCTTGTGATAAGCAAGAACTAAAACTACATGATAAAGACTACATGATGACAATGGACTTCAAATCAAATTTAAAAATGTCCAGCCAGGGGATGACTGATAGTAAGGATTTATGAAACGACATTAAGGAATTTCTATAAAAAAATAGTCCAGAGCATTTGCAGAAATCACGAAAATATTCCATAGACCTATTTCTCGTTTTTGTGTTTTTATGACAATAAAAAAACTGTACTTGAAACAGTCAATTGCTAATGAATTTGCATACAGACAAAACTGGCTTTGCCACATGATCCATCTACTGGTAAAAGGAGATACTCTTTACACTTTCCTCTTTATTATAAGATATATTGTAAACCGACGAATAGAATAATTGATATTAAAATGATATGCAAAGTTGATAAATTAACCTGGAAAGTGAACTAACAATTTGGTGACTTTTTTTTTTTATTTTTCATCTATTGTTTGCTTAAAAAATGGGAAGGACAGGGGAATTTATAAAATCCATTTACATTTAAACCACATACCCTAATTAGAGGTTTGATAAAAGAAGTTTCTATCTACTGCTACTATAATAATTTAATTATATTATTTTCTGATATATTTCATAATGTATTTCAAGCATTAAAAATTGCGCATTTAATTCCCAAGGATACAAAAAATAGAAGTAAATATACAAATAATGACACAAAAAAAAGGCTGTATGTTAAATAAACATAAAAAATAAAGAATATATTTTTTTTATTTACTAGGCAAAAACTATGTATCAGTAAAAAAAAAAGCTACAGATATTTAAGAAAGTATATGTAAATACAATTAATGAATTATAAAAAAAATTTTAACATTTAAAAAAAAATATTTTAAAAATATTCCAGTCTTTCATTTCCAAAATATTCTCTTATATAGAAATCTTTACGTATTGTTTAAATTCAAAATGGTCAGTGAATATCACGATTTCCTGGGCTTAACATGAAGACAAATTAAAAAATAAATTTTATTTTATTTATACATTATTCGAAATATAGTTTATTATATAGTTAATAATAAAAGTTAAATAAAAAAATAATAATATAGCTAATTATAATAAATTTTTTTTATATAAATGAAGCGAAATAAATAGCTTACATTGCAAGTAGTAGATTGAGTTTAAAATTTATCTTTCCGTATATTTATCTATCTATAAATACAAGTATACATACATGTATATTTATTTATTTTTTTACATATATACGGAATTGTTTAAAGAAAACGCAAAACTAACGTAAGTTAATAGCATTATACTTTTGAGTTAATTTCACAAATCGAATATCGTTACCATTTGTTATAAAAATGACATTATAAATTTAAATGAGGCAATAATACAGTTGTTCGGCTTGAAATAAATTTATACAATTGCATATTCGAAATTGTTCTTGTGTCATCCGTTAAGAGAATGCGTCAGCTTCGTGTATAAAAACAATGCTAAAACATAAATCAATAAATTTTTTATTTGGTAAATATGTAAGTTTTCGTAACTAACACCGTGCAACAAAAAAGTGTGACAGTTGTCTTTCACCATGAGGAATATTCGGTTTGTGAAATTGATTCCCAATTATAATACCATTATCTTACCCTATTTTGGCTGCTGATGGAACAACATAAAGCGAAAATCTTGAAGTTAGTAAAAAGGTCATCTGTAAGACAAGATATGCATCTGAAGAAGCTTTCTCTCAAATACACTCATGCCCATAAATTAAGGATAATGAAGTTCAGGTAAAAGAAAGAGACAGAAGAAAAAACAAATTTCACTTATTTTGTAAAGTCTATTTATTAAACAAAATGTAAAGAGCAAAAAAGATGCTATAGTCCGGCGAGAATCAGACTGCAAATTAAACCTGGACTCGTCGGAAAACATCACACAAGACCACTGTTGCGATGTCCACAATGCATGCTCTCTACTCCAGGTTATTATCGCAGGCGACAGTGAGTTGCGGTAAGTGGAACACATCTGACAGGCCTACGAGCATATAGACCAATGTGCCTAAGCGTCTGTACACGGTCTGCCTTGAAACTGTCGTACCGGTAGCTGAAGAGATCTGACGAGACAGGTCTGATGCTGTGCTTCCGTCTGTTTCTTTTGGCAGTAACTGCTAAATACCGGTCCTCATTCGGCGTTGTAACTCGGGGGAGACCTGTGCTGTAACATCTACTCACATTACCATCATCTTGGAGTCGTTGCCAAAGCCTGGAGATGACACTCTGGGCGATTCCAAGTTCCTCGGATACGCTGGGTACGTCCACATTCCGGTCGTCAGATAATTCTACCACGTAAAAAATCATCCAAATGCTTCCTTTGTGCCATAACTATGCGGTTATTGCACTGAAAGGCTTTTAAAGCGCTTGTGAACAATTTTACTTCTTTGCCACCATTCCTTATATACCCCTCTCTTACACTCGTCATTGTGACGTACTATCCGCGCCATCTGGTGGTTTCCTGTAATTTGCACATTCTTCTTCAAGATGTGTGTGATAATTCTACAGGTGAAATTTTTATTTTAGAGTTCAATTTCTGTGTGATTCTGAATTATCCTTAATTTATGGACATGAGTGGATAATAAGAAAGATCAAAACAAGGTTGGAAAACAGAATTAGTATTGCTTCTAGAAGATGAACAATTATAAAACGGTTGTCTGAATGTGGTTACAGAGGCATATAATCCACGAAAAATCCTTTCTTGACGAAAAATGAGTGCGTCTTATTCAGATTAAGTCATTGCATATTCATTGAATAACAGATCAATGGTACCAAATCATTTTCTTAAAAGGAGTTTCAATGGATCTGATGGAATTCAGGATGTCAGGCACAAACAAAAAAGGAGGCTTTTCGTGAGGATTGGCACAGAATACTGTTAAGTTTCCGAGTTCTTAAATGATCTGGTAATGCATTTGCATCTAAATAAATGAAAAATGCACTTTCTGACTGGAATTGTGAAGCCTGGGGGGGGAAACATCGATATTCTAAAAAAACAGATCTTTTATGCTGCCAGTGATTAAGTTGGCATATAGCAAAACTGCATTATGCAGAAAGATTCTACACCAAAAAGGCAAGCTGTATGTCATAAAGTTGAGCATCTCGTAATTTCTAGCCCATGTTGATTAAAGTAATGTACATGGTTATCTGTTTAGGTTAAGGGATATTTTAATAAGGGAGAAAATTAAATAATTCTCATAACCTGGTGACAGTCCAGATTAGAACCATGCTGTGTACTATTGGTTCTTGATTAATAAAATATTTTTTTTTGGAAACCACCATAAAAGAAAATTGGAGTGACCAAAAATCATAATTCGTGTACGACACCATGAAATCTAAATTAAATTTATTAAATCATTAATTTCTAGTGTGTCAGATATTCTATTGTAATATTCACACTGATAAGCAGTTAAAAACTTTTATATTGAAATAAAAAAAAGAGGAATTCGATAAAAGTTGGAACTATATTGAAGCTGCGTTTTCAGATAAAACAATCATCCTGTTTTAATATTTTATTCAGTGGTGAAATATATTTCAGTCACATTCTGCTATTTAGGGAAATCAGATAAAGAGAAGTGAAGAATTATTTTCTTTATCCAACAACAAAAAAAAAAAAAGCTAAGCTACAACCGCATGAATATTTTTACGACAAATTTCTTGATAAGAACGGAAAACTTCAAGTGGCATTTTCTCAGAAATGCAAATATTCGAAAAATGCTTACTTTTTACTTTTCTTACTTAAAAAGTTCTACATAAACATTTTTTTTAAATTCTTTATTTAAATTTAACAAAAGCAGCGAATCGTTATTTTAAATGCATTTTGTTATCTTACGTTTTTTTAAAAGAATATATGAAATTCATAATATTGTTTTTCTCTATAATTTTTTTTTAGAAAAGTGACAATATTTAAATTTCAGTGCATGAATATACTTGGCAAATAAAAACGAAAAAGATAAAAAAAAAATAATAGTATGCAATAAAAATATTTAGTAAATTCAAAGCAAAAGTTCCGTTATTGTTTTATTTCTTTTGCTTTTAGTATAGAGAAATATATTTATAATAATAATATATTTTATAATAATAATAATAATAATAATATATTTTTAATCATTTTTGAAAAATATATTTATTCTTTAATTTTAGGAGGGAAATCTAATAAATTTAATCACTCAAAAGTACTTCACAATTTCACAAAAGTATTCGAAAACTTATAAAAACATGTACAGAAAAGGGATTTATCTTTTTATTAAAATCGAAGAAAATAATTGAAATTCTGGCCAATTTTGGTCTAAAATTTGTAAGAAATTTATTCCTTCTTTTTTTTACAAAATAGTAAAGCCTCCAATAATAAACAAAGATCAAAATTACATAAATTATCTATCTATCTATATATATATATATATATATATATATATATACATATATATATACAATATGCAATTAAATTAGCAAATAAGTATTAAACCAGAAAAAACATACTTTTTACCATTATTTTATCTATTTACCATAACATAATTCATTGAATTAAAGTTTGTCACAAGATTATATGTTCAAAGAAAGATAAGAAACCTACAGGTGATTATCAAAATAATGGAGACACCCTAGAATCATAAATAATCCTTATTATTATAAAGGAATCACGATCATACGCTCGTGCACATGTCCTCCAAATGTGCATCCGTCCTGTTGCGGGGAAAGTGTGAAAGGTGATTCGTCTGACTCTATAACTGTCTTCCACTTATCAATCGACCAGATTTTAGTACCATTGTGGACGACGTTTGGCATTAACATCTGTTACAAGTGGCTTGGGAATTGCTGCTCTGCTGTAAATGTCTTGTTTATGAATGTGTCTCCTAACTGTAACTATTGACACTGGAGAATCCAGATGCTGATTGAGATCTGCGGTCACTTTGGTGGAAGTGTTTTTCTTTTAGACATTATAAACCTTTCAATACAAATCGGTCTCTTTTTACTCAGCTTCTCCTTCCGTCCACTATTTTGCTTTGCCGCACTGTCATAACTTTTGGCCCCGTACTTCTAGAAATACCTTAAAAGCTGGGATGCTTCTTTTACAGTTGCTGTAACTTGTCGGGCTCCTACAATTTAGGCTCTTTGAAAGTCTGTGATGTTTGACATTTTAAGCTTTTGACAAAAATCTAAGACGTAAACAACTTCCTTAAAATTACCTCATTCTACCTTGATATACACTTTTTATATTAAAAAATTGGTAGCTTGGATTACATTTTAATACTTACGAAGCGCATTTTTAAATGCCACTTTTATTTACAGGTTTTCCATTATTTTGATAACCACCTGTATCTTTTAACACAATTTATAGTTTTTCTCTATTGAGTAAACATTTCGACAACATTGCTACGCCCCATAAAGCTTTATACTTAATTCATGTGCTAATCCAATCAAAAAGTTAGTCAAAAGGTTCGCTAATATTCATTTTGAAAGTTGACAAACTCAGAAAGTTCCAAAGCGTTCCAGATGCTCAGAAATGAATTATCTGTAAGAAGTAATCTTTAGCTAAACATTATTACATAAAACTAAACATTTGCTTACTTGATCACATGTATCATGTGCAAACCCATCTCGACACAGCAATGTGCATGGTCAGACCTGGGTTCAGGAAGACCACTTACGCAGTAGTAGCAATCTCCTAGTAGTTTAATTCGAAGGCAATGGTGCTCCTTAAGGAAGGGGAAAAACATGTAAGTGCAAAAATTAATTATCTTATTTCTCGCTCATGAAAACTAATATAAGAACCCCCATGTCATGTAAGCTTATTAATTAAGCTATTTATTTCAAGGAAAAACATCGAGATTAATTAACTGTAAGATTTTTATTAATTTTTGGCACCCAAAGCATAAAAAGTTCACGAAAAACTTCATTAGTGATTCAACAAATGAAAAAAAAATGGGATATCACGTTGTGTTAATTAAAATTTGAAAAATATTAATTAGATGTGACATTTCCTTTCTGTATTTTTAATTTTTTGTGAAAACAAAATTAAGAATTTGATATTCACGTCAAAACTTTTGTTAGTTTCGTACTACATTCTGCATGTGTAGTGATAATTGTTTTTCGAATAATGCACCAAAGAAGTAATTTCATAATTTTTTTTTTTTTTTTTAATTTTCGGTATTTAATATTTGGGGTCTGATGTCGGAGTGACTAGCGTTCTGGCGTTCGGTATCACAGGTTTCGTGTTAGTCTTGGAAGGTGCCATGGATGTTTGTAGTGGTTCGGAATCCACTTTAAGCAGTAGTTCCCAGTCTAATATGATTATAGAGAGTTGGGAGTAGGACTAACAAGCCTTTTCCATAAAGAGAAAATATCTCTTATCTCTATCGGATAAATATCTCTTATCTCTTATCTCTATCGTAATAAAAATCTGCCAATAGGCAGACGGCCTTGGTCCACCATGGGGCTGTTTTGCCACTGATGATGATGTATTTAATATTTAAAATGAATTTTTCCTTTATTGTCATTACAATTATCAATTAGTTATATCAGCATATATAACCGAATGACATAAATTATATACTTATTTCTTACTAAATTGTGTTTGTTGTTGTTTCTTATCCCACTTGGCTGGCCATACCCACGAACCCATACGTACTCATGATTGAAGGGGAAGGAAGCAGCTTCTGTTGTGATGGAGCACCCGTAGGTAGAAGTCTGACTTTGGCTCCGTGACGCTCTTACAGTCATAGGAGACCGGGACCTACGGCTTAAAGTGGATTCGAACCACTACAAACATCCATGGCACCGCCGGGATTTGAACCCGAAAACCTGTGGCACCGAGCGCTAGACACTCGACCATTCAGGTCCCAAGTTTGTGAATGCCAACGGCAAGCGGTGTTCCCAGGTGGTCACCCACCCAAGTACTGACCGCGCCCAATGATGCTTGACTTCGGTGATCTAACGAGAACCGGTATATTCAGCATGGTATGGCCGTTGGCTACTAATTTGTAAGCAAATGTAAGAACACACACTTATGTATATGTAACAGCAGAATATATTTTTTGGAATATTTGAATGTGAGGCACTCCAGAATTTTTATTTTGAAAATGCTAAGGTGGTTTTTGTTATACAAAACAATACTGTGGTTTACACAATAAGTACGGTGGTTTATACAATAAAATGGCTTTCTGTTGCTGTGGTTTATACAATATAGTAGTTTTTGTTATTTACTTGTAGCGAATACCAGTAGTAAACCTTGGTCTGCAAAATGGTAAATTTTTCTAATTCACTCATTGTTTGTTCTTATTTGGTTTTGTGTTCATATGTTGTGTGACTAACGGAGAATGGATGGTTGGATGGATAAGATAAATTATTTTGAATTTATTAAGAAATTAAATTTGCTTTAAAAAGCAAAAACAAATTTATTCGCTTAAGTATACAGGAAAAATGCCTTCATATCCGTGCATGTAAAATAATTATTTCTTATGGTATCCGCAATATTATAAATAAAAACATATATAAATAAAAACTTGTTTCAATAAATACTTCTAAAAAAATTATTATTTTAGATGTTATAAAATATTATATATAAATTTCTTACCTACTTTAAGAAATTTTTGCCTGTAAATCATGAATAAAAAATGCGTAATATCGTAATATTGTTTAAAATAACACAAAATTTATTTATGAAATTAATTTTAAATAATAATATAAATAATTAAAACAGTATTTGATAATTTCACATTCGCTGTTTGTCAATTTTGATTTAAAAATAGGACAAACAATGAAAATATTTAAATCCTATGTTCAATGTGGAAAATTCCTTTTTTATTTTTAAAGACTTTAACAACAAAAGTACTTTTATTTTATAGAGATATATTATGTATATATGTATATATTATCATAATATACCAAATATTTAAAAGATTTTAACTGGTTAGTTAAGTTGATAAATTAAAAATGTTGTAGATTATTTTTATACAATGTTTGAAATGTTTCACAGTACTCTGTTTGTACCTTGAAAACGTGCTTCTTTTTTTAATGACATAGTATTTGAATTATACAATAAAACAAATATGAATATACTTCGTATGAGAATAACATAATTCAAATTACATGTGCAAGCCTGTCGAAACGAGCAAACAAATCATTGAGAACTTGCACCAGCTCTTGGGCTGAACACCTGGAAGCGAGAGCTGTAAATCCTGTATATCTGCAAAAAGTATGCTGAAAAGAAACAAAAAATAATCTTTAATTAATAACTATTTCATATCTGCAGTCACTCAAAGCATATTATCAAATAAAATTAACAAAACAATTTGTCTTTCAACAATATACAATATTTGTTGATTCTCGAGATCCAGCTAACAAAAATAATAATATTCGTACATCTAACATAAAGAAATATAACATAAAGTACATCTTTTTTTACCAGGCATTTTGTTTTTGAAAGTCACAATTACAAGTATTATAATTTTTTTTTTATAAATTAAGAATTCCGATTTTTGGACTAGTAGACTTGATTCTATTCAACAGTTCCAACAGTGACATTTGCTCCAGTTTATTATTGAAAACTTTGAATTAAAGCAGATTGCGCTAACATGAAACGCATATTCTAGCCTGCCTTTAGTCTGCCTGTGGTAATATTTTACATTTCCTTCCATACATTAAGCAAATACGTGAAAATTCCGTGGAAATTAATTTTCACAGCTACTTCTTTCTTCATTGGCGTAACAGCCCATAGTGGTCCAAGGTCATCTGCCTACTGGCAGATTCCTAGACAGGAGATATTTTCTTTTTCCGGGATAAGACCTATTCCCAACAATTTACAGTCCTGTTAGACCGGGATCTACGGTTTAAAGTGGATTCTAAACCGCTATAATCATCCATGGCACCACCGTGACTCAAACCCAAAACCTGTGGAACCTAATTATCAGAAAATACCTCTACCTCTAATTATCAGAAAATAATTCATTGTATACTAATAAAGAATTTATTAAATAGAACAAAGGTCCTACATGATTACATCATTACATCACATAAATCTTTTTTGCATAAATGTTTACTCATCTTCAGGAAGAAATAAGAGATGTGAAGTCACTAGTGAGAAAAATTAAGAAAAAACTACCCTTCTGGAACGTTATTTACATTTGGGACAGTAAGTTGTCTACATCCATACCAAATAAATCATGTCTGGGATGTTCTAGAGATGGCGCAGCTTTTCACGTTTCAGAATTATCCAGTGCTTGCAACATTATTGTTTGAAAAGTAGGATTGATTGAAGCATGGGACTCATAAACTATCTGATTTCCGGTATGAATTAGGTTCTTAATACTACATCATTTAAGCTCTGTTCTAGACATTTCAACGCTTATCGAGGCTTAAGCACGATCACATGTATGTAATAAATTTATATGCTTATAAAAGTGGATAATTATCATTATTGCTGGAAAATTGTAAATGAATTTTAATAAGGAAGTAGGAAGGATTTATTAACGAATTATTTTTTGCAATATTTGTAATACACTTTTTTTTTGACTGAATTAATCTTTTATGTAAGACAAATTACTTCATTGAATAAAAAAATCAGGAGTCATTTATCATGATTGCAGAATTTGGATCTTTTTAAAATTGTTTTCGCCACAATTCTCCCGATAGTGCATGCTTATAAAAATATATTTATATCAAAGGAATTTCTCAGGCCCCTTTCAAAGAGTGGATTACATAAATAAATCTTTTTTCTAAACGTATCGGTTATTTATGAAATTTGATTCTTAGAAGTAACTGTTTTATTCGATCAAAATTTCCACGATATTTCACTAGAAGTTCAACAGAAGAGCAGATTCCAAAATGTTATAATGATGCTTGAAAAGTTTAATCCTTCCTTTAGCAAACATATTAAAATTAATGTTGTTCCTACCAATATTGATTTTCAAATTTTGGATAAATTTGTAGCCTTCAAATATAACATGGGGATAAGACTCAAAGGTCCCGAGTCATTTGTCCTTATTGCATATATATATATATATATATATATATATATATATATGTGAGTGTGTGTGTGTGTGTATACACGCATATACGTCACTTGGTGTTTCCGTGAGTTTGATCTAGTTATAGAGCAGGTAGATGTAACATGGTTTTTAATATCTTGAGGGTACGTATTTTCTGTAAAAGATATCCTCAGAAATAACATATATATGTTATGAATTTCTTTTATGAATTTGAATGAATTTCTTTTAATTTTTAATGATTTCCTGCATAACTTATTTTACACGTTGTTATTGAGTATTTTGTAGTTGTGTTCCGACTATGAAGTTCTAGTAGTTTTATCCATATTGTATTATGATATTTGTGTTTGTCTAATGATTATCGGTTTCGTTCATGCAAATTATGAGCGCTTCGTTTCTTGAACAATGACCTTCTTTATTTTCGTGGACACACACTCAAATATATATATATGAAAGAAAGAGAGCGAACATTTAAACACAAGTACTAAAGGAGAACTTAGAAGAACAGAACTAGAAGCAAGTCCAATAATATTCGCTTCATGCAAATTGTATAAAAAAACAATGTAACAATCGCAATGCAAAAAGCTTGAACTTTCACGCATTCAGACCGGTCTATTTCAGAAATTGTTCAAGATCTGAAGTGAGCATAGTTGCAGCAAATAGACTAAAAAACGTTAGATACACTCTCAATAAGTTGAACGGCTTGAACTGCATTGACAGATAAAAAACAAGACAATTTATACAAAATATACAATAAAAGGTTGTGAAGTTGTTGTATAGAAAATGACTAAAACCAGATAAAAATCAGTAAAAATAAACTAATAAAACAAAAATTATAACCCTCCCCAAATGAATTATAGCATCCAGAGGGAAGCTTTATCAAGGAATACGTACCATCAGCTATTTGGCTACCTATTATGCTATTTCTCTCGTGAAATGATTGGATCTATGTCAAAAGACGCAGTTTGGTATGTATTTCGATAACTTGGAGTAGACAGAATAACCTTTCTTGTAGAGTCTGTCAGATATAGATTGAAGAATAAAGAACACACACACATACACCATATATTATATACATTCGAAGGTGTTGCATATACATAGATTCGATGATGTACGTTGTACACGAATTGTTGTATGATGTTTAAGTGTAGAGGGATTTTTTGTCTTATCTTGTATCGGAACTTTGAGATTTATGCTGGCTGATTCTGCTTTATCTCAATTTATCCAAATGTTGTTAAAATACTGGAGATAAATGAATAGAACAAAAGGTGAAAATTAAACATTTTTACTCTAAAACTCGAAATTCTTGATTCCTTAATTTTTCGTTTTTAATTAACTTTTAAATATTTCAATAAAGAAAAAGTTTCAGGATATGACTGTTAATTTAAATCATGAAATTCAACATAGCAAATGAAGGATATGAAAATATTTTAATTCAACGCAGTTTAAAGATCAATTTTCCTCATCAAATATTCATATTTTGTTGAAATAAATAGAAATGCAACAATTCACAATTATTTGATCTTTTCCAACGCAGAAGAGCTGCCATGAAACCTGTTAATCTTATTTTCAGATTCCAACTATTAGTTTTTCTTCCTGATTTTTTTCTTCCTTTTTTTGTGGTGTTTACTGTTAATGTACAGGGTGATTATAATTAAAGTTCCACTTTCAAAATGCTGTAAAAAAAGAACCACTCATCACAATGAGTTCAAATTTGAACTGAAGATACGTGAAGAAGGAGGAAATTGTAGGTCATCAAAATAAATTAAAAAGTGTATAAATAGATAGCACTGTAAGCGGCAGGAAGAAAGAAATTCTGCTATCAGTGCTATTTTGAATCGAAAAATTACAACGTATTTGGCATAAGTTGCATATTAAACAAACTGTACTGTTCCATGTGCTTGATTATTTCGGTTTTTTGATGGAAAAAATGACTTCCAAGTCATTCAACAATTGTGACACTGATAGTGGAAACCCCATCCGCCACGGCAAGGTCGTACCAAAGTGGATGGGAAAAATCGGTGGAGCCCTTTTTGATACCATACCGTTTCCTCCTTCTTTTAGTATCTTCAGTTCAAATTTGAGCTCATTGTGGCGAGTGCTTCTTTTTTACAGCAATTTTAAAGTGGAACTTTAATCATAAACACCCTATAGTCCGATATTGTTTGAATTTCTTTCTTTGACAAATTTACACTGGTGACAAACACATCTTAATATGCGTTTTTAATATTTAGATAAGTGATTCTCACATTTTTTGAAATCGTGGCGCATTTAAAATCCTACAAATACCTGTAGGAACATTATATATATATATAAATTTCTGAGAAATATGTCATAATAGTTAAGTCAAGTATCACATAAAAAAATAATGCAATAATCGAAATAAAAATGAAAAACAACTTAAGTTTATTTAATCCTGTGCTTAAGAAAATACGAGCCTGAAGGCACCCAGCGATTTTTCTGTATTTGAGGATATATTTGAAAGGATAACTTTCATTTCCTCGTCAGTACTTTAAAAGATTTCCTGTATTTTTACATTTCATTGTGGTTTTTTCATTTCATAGTAAAAGTTTCAAAGTTTTTATGTTGACAAGCATTCTTCTTTTATAGGTATTCAAAAGTTTTCAAGTGACCATTTCTCATTTTTATTTCAACCCACGATCAATAGATATAACTACTAGTTATTTTGCTTCAATTAATGTCAGATGATGAACTCCGCAGAGCACTAATTACAGACTGTAGTCCCATACTATAGATTGCAATGGAAATTTTTTTAACATTGAAAATCACATAGATACTGATGCTCGTAGTTTCTCGGAAACTTTCTTTGACGTATTTTATCTGTTTGGCGATTTTAAGTGAATAAAAAGAAAAAAAAAAAATAAAGCAATCATAAAGGTTAGTTGTTTATAATGAAAGCTGCCTTGAATGGGAAAACTGACAAGAAAAACAATAATATATTTATTTTTATATCTGGACACATATTTAAATGGAATACCGCAAAGTGGACCTGGAAATCATCTAGGGAGCACCAGAGCAGCCTTTGAGAATCACTGATTTAGACTTAATTGTCAATGTTATTTATAAATCGAAAGGAAACGAAACATCAGCATTACAACCCTCGTAAGCAAGAGTTAAAAAGCTAATTAATAAGTAATAAATGAGGAATTTATGCGCAGTTATTGAGTCAGCAGATGATGTCAGCGTAAGATATTTGTAAAGTATTTTATTGAAGACTCCACTGGAAAAGGATATCCTTTAATTAACTTATTCATAGTTTTCTAATTATAAAAACGTTCGTGATCATGAAATTTGTTTGCCACTCATAAATTAAGCATGGATTTTAGCTTCATGGAAGCAAGTTTAGTCGCCAAAATTTATCGTTATATTTTAAATTTTAAATATTTTAAAGCATATTGTAATCGTTCTGTGATTACACAACAAAAAGCCTAACAACCAAAAACAATATTTAAATTAATCAATGACATCGCATTATAACAAAAAAAAAATAATTTTTTAATCTGCATTGACACTATTGTAACGTCTCGGCATATATATAGACCTATAACGGTTTCAAGAATACGGTCCCTTTCAGGTTCATGGGAATACTTTAACAAAAACAAAGTATATTGACTGCGGAGCAGCCACATACTTTTGTCTTGATGTTGGAGAAGCATTGCTTTAGGTCATTGTCCATTGAAATTTTATGCCACACATTTTATATCTATAAATATATAATTAATAAAAAATAAGAGAGAAAGCTAGGTAGTATAAATTAAGAGAGAGAGAGAAATTTTTTTTGAAGACTTTAAAAATAAAAAGTATAGTTATGAAATGAGAAGAAACTATAACATTAGAAGGCTGCCCACCCTCCAGTGTGTCTTGCAGTAATGCCACTTCAGATGAAGGAATGAGAGGAAAAAAACAACGGATTATTTGCATGATTAAATCACAACAATTCCCTTCAAGGTCTGAGATTTCTCGAGTCTACGTCGAATCTAATTACCAGATCTTTGACAGACATTAATTATCACACTGCCTGATACACAAAACCTCAAGGGGCTCACTTTGAAAAACAGGTGGAAACTCAGGTCTATAGTGACTTCAGAGGAAAAAAAAAAAATCAACATTTCTTGTCGACTAGTCACAGAACTCTCTCTTCTTTTCTCCAAAACCTCCCTTTAAGAAAATCTGTCAGCTTCCCATATTTTTGTATTGGAATAAACATTTCTCAGCTCGTGGTCTATCACCAATCACGATGGAACAACTCATGGTGTAGTCCTTATTCCATCTGTAGGTCACACAGACATTCGCTAATTTCATGAGTCTCATTACACATGACATCGAATATCTGCTATCATATTTGAATGACAGGTTATTATCATTAGTACAAAACATTAATTGCATGTAAGATTTAACTACCCACAATACTTCTTGTCTGCTATCAAATTTCAGTGAGGTTTTTTTTATTATGCACTTGTAAAAGAATATACATTCTTCTCTCCTGGGAATGAAATGCCAAAACTCTTCCCGTGTGAAAAAATGCTACACTACTATATTTTTTATGTACACAGAAAATAATCAAAGTGAAGAATGGATTAGAGCTTTTTGAAGAACTCATCAGAATACTTCTATGCCTCCTCTCCCTTTGGAGCATTTGTTCATTTACATAGCGAAGGATATTCGTCGCATTATTGATTCGGCATATCTTGAAAGACGGATGCGAAATTGGAAAAATTGATGAAATTTACTTAACAATCCATCAATAGAATAAAGTCTAGGTTTGATTTATAGAATTCCTTTAGCTTGAACTACAAAAGTTGAAGCCATTATGCATTACGCAGGAGAACATTTCTTAAATTAATCGTTCGTCAATGCTTGGTTTCTATTGTAAATGCAAAAATATTTTTCGATATAAAATGCAATAAAAGTGTTTGGCCTTTGTATAAAAATATTTTTCATAAAGAAAACATCAAAATAACGTTAAAAATGAAATAAATTTAATAATGCTTTTTTATACACTGATCGCTAAATACAAGAATATTTATAATATTTAAATGGGCTATGATGTCATTTGTATAAAAAAAAATACTCACTTCTTCATTAATGTTATATTTACTTAAACACTACTTTTTTTTAATAATTTTTGAAGTTTTAGAGCTGTATTTTTAATTTCACTTAATTTGTTTCATGCATTTTTAAGTAGTCTAATATACGTATTATTCAATCTTTTTCTCTTTTTTTATTATTTACATTTATAATTTATTTTGTCTTTCCTGTAAACAATTTTGTAAGTAAATGTCACAGAGATGACTGCTGGGTAATAACATGAATCTATAAATATAACGAAAATATTTATTGTAACCATTCTTCCTCCTAATCATTGGCAAGAGCACCCCCTGTGTCATTCAGGAAAAATGGTCAGTTGGCCTATAGACTTTCACCCGAAAGAAAGTATATTTCGCACAACCTGCGCGTAGCTGAATATCAGGTTTTCGGCTTAGAAGTGGAATCCTTCCACGAATCTTATAATTATATATTTTTTAAATGTGTTAAATATTGTATGCGTGTGATGTTTGTGAGTGTGTAGTAAATAAAGCTATGAGTTCTCCAACCTGTGCTTCAAGTATCTCAATCCAGCCAAACTCAGATACAATCTGGTTGGCCAACCTTCTCACTATAATGTGTCGCCCAACGTGGATCCAGCTCGTATCTCCAAACGAGTAGATGTCTCTATATACACTCATGTCCATAAATTAAGGATAATTCAGAATCATACAGAAATTGAAGTCTAAAATAAAAATTTCACCTGTAGAATTATCACACTCATCTTGAAGAAGAATATGCAAGTTACAGGAAACCACCAGATGGCGCGGATAGTACGTCACAATGTTGAGAGTGTAAGAGAGGGGTATATAAGGAATGGTGGCAAAGAAGTAAAATTGTTCACAAGCGCTTTAAAAGTCTTTCAGTGCAATAACCGCATAGTTATGGCACAAAGGAAGCATTTGGATGATTTTTTACGTGGTAGAATTATCGGACGACTGGAATCTGGACGTACCCAGCTGGAAGTATCCGAGGAACTTGGAATCGCCCAGAGTGTCATCTCCAGGCTGCTTTGGCAACGATTCCGAGATGATGGTAATGTGAGTAGATGTTACAGCACAGGTCGCCCCCGAGTTACAACGCCGAATGAGGACCGGTATTTAGAAATTACTGCCAAAAGACGGATACAGCATAAGACCTGTCTCGTCAGCTCACTTCAGCTACCGGTACGACAGTTTCAAGGCAGACCGTGTACAGACGCTAAGGGCACATTGGTCTATATGCTCGTAGGCCTGTCAGATGTGTTCCATTTACCTCAACTCAATGTCGCCTGCGATTAACCTGGAGTAGAGAGCATGCATTGTGGACACCGCAAACAGTGGTCTTGTGTGATATTTTCCGACGAATCCAGGTTTAGTTTTCAGTCTGATTCTAGCCGGACTTTCATATGGAGAGCGCCAGGTACCCGTTACCACCAAGAGAACACCATTGAACGACACCGTTGCGGTGGTGCAGGATTTGGGGGAGGAATTATTCTTGGTTCCAGAACTGACCTGCATGTTCAGAGTGTAACGTTGACAGGCCACATCTATCGGGATGTCATTCTGGAACAACGTGTACGTTTGTTTCGGGCGCCAAGGGTGCTGAATTTCTGTTTATGGAGGGCAATGCCCGTCCTCACCGATAGATACTCACCGGACTTAAATCCAATAGAGCATGTGTGGGATATGCTTGGCCGACGAATTGCAGCCCCCTCCCACCTGTAAACCGGAACTTCCGGAGGGCATTGCTTGATGAGTAATGTAATATTCCCCAAGATCAGATTGATAATTTGATACTCAGCATGCCTAGGCGTTGTAAGGCATGTATTGCATCTTCCGGGAGACATACTCCATATTAACCATCATACTAACCATGTTATACTGTTTTTGTAAATAGGTTCTTTTTTGAAATTTGCTCCAGGGAGTGAAAATCGCAATTTTGTTAATTATGTCAAACATATAACATCTTTTTGCTCTTTACCTTTCGTTTAATAAATAGACTTTACAAATAAGTTTTTGCTTCTGTCTCTTTCTTTGCCTGAACTTCGTTATCCTTAATTTATAGACATGAGTGTAGTTTATTTTTAGAGTTTATGAAATTTTTTAAGAAAAGGATGACGAGATTAAATTGATGACAAGCGTGTAATGCAGAAGTGAAAAAGTCTTATACAAGCTTTTTATAATAAAGATAATTGTAATAACGATAACATTTTAAACTTTTTTCAATTCTTACTATTAATTAACACTCTCTCTATATATATCTTTTTATTCATCCACTCAAGTTAAAATACATTTTTTTGAACTTGTAGTGGACGACACTACAAATATTAATTCATTAATTGAACTTAATTAATTAATGTCATTTTTTTTTTAGATTTAAGTTACATGTATCTAATAATAGATGGCGCCAGATATAAGAGGAAAATTTCAACTTTATTTGTAAAAGACTTTTCTGCAATATAGGAAAAAAAGTAGGAATTAACTTTAAAATTTTTTATGTTACTTGCTTTGATTATCTACAATTGAAAACAAGTACTCAGAGAAAAAGAAATGTAAAAATAATTTAGATAAAAAGTTACATGTCTGAACTACATTTATTTTCTTCCCATAATGATTAATACTTATAACATTTCCATGACTTACAATAATTCTTCATTTTATGCAAAATGTTTCATAAATATGAAAAAAATGGATTCAAAAAAAATACATGAATGATTCTTATAAGGAATCAATGCAAGGAAACGAATGGTAACAACCTCCTCAACTTCAAATGATCATTAACCAAATGAGCTTTGGACCATTGAACTAAAGACGGCAACTTCGAAACTCACTGATCCTTGCCCGAGGTTGAGCCAGCAATAATTTATTTACTTCTATTTGAATGGATTCTACGATTTGAAATACTAATTTGAAAAGATGGTAAAGTTTGAATTTACATGAACTCATAGGATGTAGATGTAATAAATTATTTTTATATATATATATTTGTACTATTACATTAATATAAATTATTTCCAATGCATAAACTTTATCTTTTAATTATAATTTGTATAATAACAACAACAACAACCTTTATCCAAAGACTAATATTTTTTTTTTTTTTTCGACTAACACATCTATTATTTTACTATATAGTCGAAAGATATTTGCATTTAAAATATTTAAATAAATGACTTGAGATAATTTTTATGTACATTTCTAATGATAGTTAATAGTATCATTATTTTCAGATTCTCATATTTTTAACATTTTTTTTTATCTATAAATAAAACTATAAAGTTAATAAAATACAAAAATTGAATTAATTTTGTTACAAAATTTTTAACAAAATTATACAGAAAGGCTTTCAAAAATCATCAGTATTCATTTGGGTATATATACAATTAAATAAAAATTCCTTGAATAAATACGAATAAAAGCAGTTTATTTTAATAATAAACATATTTTATAATAAAAGCATTGTTTTTTTTAACCACATTACCACACACATATTTTACTACAAATAAAAACACCAATCAATATTAATTTATATTTTCAGCACAAAAAAAAATAAAATAAAAATTTGTATAAATTATCTTTGTTCCCAATAAAGTCCAACATTTTTCTGATACAAATGGTATAATTTAATTCAACATTAAATATATAGGAATATTACGCATATATTTGTTCATTTATATATTAAAGTTATCTAAAACAACAAAGGAGAAATGGCAGATCATGGTTTGCAGCTGCCCCACTCGTGCTAAATCTCAGTTTATCTCATTGATCATTAAATATAAAATTGAGCTCATAATTGGATTTTCATATATTTAAAGTATTTCACAAATGATTGCAAAAGGTTTTAGTGATCAAACTGTTAATGGAACAAATATTAGTAAAAAAAAAGTGCACTATTCTTATAAGTTCGATAATTCTATTGATGAGCGATATAATGCTAATTCTATGATAAAGCGGTAACTTATGATATTATATTACTTTGTTATTATGATTATATATTTTTTATTTTTGATTTCATATATAAAAATAAACTTTTGCTTACTGTATAAAGTTAAATCTCAAGGAACGATTTGGCCAGTGTTTCATTCAGAAGATATACGTTATAAATAGTAGGGTTATATAGAAATAAAAAAAAAAAAATGTGTTCTCCTTGCATGAGAACACACGTGTTCATGGACTTGGTCTAAATGCTGCTGTCGAAGAAGTTTGGGAAGAAGCGAACAAACAATAGATATATATGCCAGACTCGTGGCTCAGTGGCAGCCTGAGCATTAAGGATTAGATGCAATACGCTGTTGTAGACACTGTTTCAAAAACGATGAGTTTCGATGGCGTTCGCGACGTTCAGCATTTTGCCTCATTAGTCAGACTAACTGGTGGGAATTTTTTTTTCGTACGATACGCAAATGCGGGATATTTCCCACCTAAAAGTCCTCCCAAAGGCATTGTCCTCCTTCTTCAGTATTTCGTAGCCAAGTCCAGACTTCTCCCTACGGGTGCTCAACCAAAACAGAAGCTGCCCCGTTTCCCTCCTTCCACCTTCCATGTGACCACACTGTTTTGGACTTGGTCTATATGTTGCTGTCTACTAAGTGGGATAAGAAAAAAATGATTAGGTGATGATGATGATTCTCCACAAGATTCTCCATGTTAAAGCAGCAGACTCAGCGTTGTCAAGAACACATCACTCATGACCTGCTTCATTGTACCTACATTGTTCCACAGCAATTTTAAACGAATACCGAAAGGGTATAATATGAAGAATTTGGACCTCTCCACCCCTTTTTTCCTGTTGCACAATGGGAAGACATTCACACCTACAGATTTATCGTGCATAGAAACCTTCGTTTCTCCATTATTTGTCCAGCTTTCAACCCAGCTCCCTTGGTCAGTATAATCAATACCTACTCCATTCCTTTTTACTCTGAATTCAAATTAGAAAAAGAAAAAAAATGTCTGATCGTGTTTTTGTGAAATTTAGATAATATTGCACTTAATGAGTTGCATTATAATTACTAATTTTTTGATGATGAATTTATAGGACCCAAAAAGGGAAATACAAGCCCTAAAAGTTAAGCAACTTGATAAGACATTGATGAAAAATGCTGTTACTTTTACCGTTGAAATAAGGTTAATGTTCATTACATGACCGTTAAATGCTTTTAACGAATGTGGAGCCATTTATAGCAATAATTGAATGAGAGAGCTTTCAAAAAGTACGGTGATTGTTTAGACATCTTAACTTTCGAAGTTAATTGAATTCGGTCCCTTTCAAAATAAATTGGAAGGAACAGATGATGTCTATGATCAAGATATATATTTTAAGAATTTTCAGATTATTTATTTTTCCAGATTTAAAGAACGATGCATTATTCTCAGTTTTTAAAAGTATTGATTACAAGTTATGCAATGAGTTATTACCGAATGCAGTTATGCAGCTCGCCCGAGCCTCATTATAAATTTATAAGCAAATCCATATAGCGCTTATGCTGGTTGTTCCATAGTTTGAAAAAAATATTGAATTGTAAATACTATTGCATGATGTATTTCCATACCAGTATACTGGCATAATGGGATATCTGCTTATATAATTTAAAACAACAATTGATGCTTGTCAAAATTTCATGAAATTTCTCTTATCGAACAAATACGTTATTCACAAATATGTTATTAATATGCGTTAAATGCTGAACTCGTTACCTCGGTTATATAGCCTCAAGGGAATTGTCATCTGAAAACAATGTTCTTAATGGCAATGTTTTTAATGAATATTAACAAAATTATTAATTAAGTCAAAGATTCTGTATAATTCTGTGACAAGTTTTGCTTGGGGGTGTTGACGTACTTCATTTTTTGAATTTATAATGCCGATAAAGGTTTTTAAGATAATTCAAAAAATTTACAATTTTTCTTGTTTTTATTTGACATGTAATTATAATTATATTACATATTTTTATGGCACTAATATTTAAAAAAATAACAATGATTAAAGGTTTCATATAAAAATGTTGCATAAAAATTTCCTTGTTGTATTAAGAAATATAAGCCTTTTTAGGCCGACTCGTGGCTCAATGGCAATGTGTGCCACTGGTGAGCATTAGGGCTTGAGGGTCACACCTCTGGTGGCTTTGTAGTAGACAGTTTCAAAAAACAAGAAGACTCGATGACATTTGGGATGTTCAGCATCTTGTCTGGTTAGTAGGACTACCTGGTGGGCGTTTCCGTGTTTTCTCCTTTACGATACGCAAATGGGTGTAGCCCCCTCCTAAAAGTTCTCCCAAAGAATGCACGTCCTTCTTCAGCGTTACGGAAAAAAAAAATCAGCTTTTTACCTAACCGGAACTCCATCACAACAAATCCCCCACTTTCCCTAAATCCATGAGTAGTCTGCAGATGTATATAATGTCCATCCCACTCTGCAGTACAACGATGATTAGACACAACAACACAACATTCGTTAAATGAATTTAAAAAGGAATTATTCTTCCATAATAACGCACAAACAGAGAATGTCTGTTATATAGTATCGCAATAAATCTATCTTTGTGCAAGTGCGGGTAAGTTCCCCTAAAAGTCTTCCGGTAGGCGCTGCCATCTTTCTTCAGCACACGAAGCCAAGTCAGACTTCTACCTACGGATGCTCCATCACAATAAAAGCTATCCCTTCATTTGCCTCCATCTATGAGTAGACTATTCATGGGATGTCCGTCCCTCATTATAGGACACTGAGGATTAACACAGCAACACAGCATTCGTTAAAATGCATTTAAAGAAACCTTTCTTCCATAATAACTCACAAACTGAGAATGTCTGCTATACAGTATCGTAATAAAGCGATTATCTTACTCAATTTTATGTAATATAACCCGAAATATCATATGGACATAAATTGATGTCCGTTTGATATGTGCCCGAAATACAGACTCAGGAAAGGATATCCATTTAATGATATTGCAGAAATATCCTGTGTTATAGATATTTAGTGAAGTTGTTCATATAATCAGCAGTTCTCTTCAAGAGTATTGATTTGTCTAGGTATCTACTCCAATTGGACTATGTCTAACAAATGTATTACCATTAGTATCTTTGACGTTACATAGGAACGTTTAAAAATAGTAAGCTTTGCATATTAATATTCCATACTGATATTGCTGAAGAAATATTTTAGAATCGAAGAATTAACAGCCTAATGTAAATAAATCTTATGGCAAATAATCTTCTTAAATGAACTGGGTGTAATAAAAAGTGCAGTATAAATATAAGAAATAAAAATACATATAAAATTTTAAAAATAAAGCAAATATTCATAAAAACAAATAAAAAGAATGAATATAAATAATACATAGAGAGTAATTAGTGCATTATACTTAAAGAAAATTATTAAAGTAATAATGGAATAAATTGCATCAATATCTTGAATACCGCTGAGCGTCATGTGCAACTGCGAACAGCATGCTGAAAAGGTAAGGAAGGTTGGACATTGCCTTTAGGGTTAAATACCCGTGTGTAAGTGTCGTATGGGAAAAGCATGAAAAATTCTCCAAAAGCATCAAGACCATTGTCGCGAGACATTAAACCCACGTCATCCTATTCCCCATACAATCTGCTAGTTTCTGAAAACAGTGATTACAATGAACGTCAACAATGGTCCTGAACACACTTGCATGCCAGCTTCCGGAATTTCCACTGAGCCACGAGTTCTATATTGGCTTAAGAATAGCTTATTAACATTTTTTTCAGTATGGGGAACCTGAGGTTATTCGATGTTACAACGGTATGTATGTAACAGATTCAGCATTATCAAGGTATCAAGAAGAAGGGTATTGGTATCAAGAAGGGTTCAAGGTATAATTAGCAAGATAGAAGCCTACCACAGTACCCAATTTCTACCATAATTTAGAACGAATACCTCAAGGGTTTTTAACTCTCTTCTCTTCCTTCTCCAACGCAATAGAAAGAATTGTCGTGTCCATTACTGATTTAAGCATGAGAACTTTAATTGTCTTTGTCGGGTTCTGAACAAAGATTTCTTAGTTACGAATTTAAACCTCCATCCACTAAGTCATTGAGGTCTTTTAATATATATTCATCAGATTAAATAAATATAAATAAATATATATTTGTAGAAATAAATATTTTTGCTTTTTTTCAATATATGCGTGTGACACATTATAAAATAAATGTATTGAAATTTATTTAAAAACAGTATTTTTAATACTAGTAATAATAATGATTTAAAAAGAAAATATTATTATATTAAGATGGAACGTAAAACAGTTTATTTCACGTTCCGCCAACGCGATGTCGAAAATAATCTAATTCTTATAAAATTCTCCCAGAAATTTACAAAATATATATACCAGAAATATTTATAATGTCACATACGGGTACAATAATAAGGTGTTTTTCATTCTGTTTATTGGAGACAGTTTATAGGCTACTTTAATCAGCAATAAACTTCTGATGGCGACAGGGAGTCTCAAAATTTCTTCACATTCTTCCAACAATAAAATCGTCACACGGGGAGACATTTAAAAAAAAAAAGAAAAAGAAAAGAAAAATACATAACTGCTAAGATATTTTCTCAAGTTTTCTGCAAGTGTCGCCAGATTTTAAATCCTTCAAAAATAACTTTAAGTTTATCAAAGAGTTGTCTGAATTAATTTTCTTCATTATATAAGCGAGCAAAATAGATTCAAACTTTTCGAAATATTTTTGCATCTCTAATATATATATATATATATATATATCATATATTGACATTAGTTACAAATAATTTTGACACATATAGGCATCAAAATATTTATTTATTTATTTTAGAAACTGTGAATAACGTTCCTGTTTCTTTTTGTATTTACATTTGATTTTCTTAAATGGAAAATAAAAATCCATCATCAACATGAAAAAAAAGATAAACCAAAAACTACCTTATTTATATCAGGGATTGTTGATTTTATTTCTATTAAAACATTTTTTAAAGGAATACAGAAATATAAACAAGGTAAAATATCCCCTTGATTTAGAATCTAAACCAAGTCCAGTAGATCATGCTGCATCAATGATAAACTGTCCTCCCCTCATTCAACAGCCCATGGATGAGAGGAAGACCAAGGCCATCTGCTCCATTGACAAACTGTGTGGACAGTAGATTTTGAGCGGTCTAGGACAGGAGATGTTTATTTTTTGAATTGGTGGCGACCTCCAAGAGGTATTCACTCTGGCTAATAAACAAGGAAAAAATACAGAACTAACTTTGCTAACTAACACCCTGATACTACAGCCTATGGTGGGCGGGCCATTTGCCTACTAATAGATTTCGAGACAAATGTTTTCTTTTTTACATTGTAATGTTGTCTGATAGAACCTTACCTTACGGTTTAAAATGGATCTACAAATAGCACCCGTCGGGACTCGTACCCGAAACTTGTGGTACCGAGCCCCAGAGAGAATAATACAAAAACAGCTATTTTAAATTTCGAACAAGCCGTAATTTTTCAAATGCCGGTTTCTCTGACCCGAGGACATTGGCTACTAAAACAGCAAACATATAGCAGGTTCAGTATTGCACAGAAATCACTATGGAAGCCTACTACATATTACCTACATTTTCAACAAACAACCATAAGAATAACATCTACAGTGTTTAACTCTCCCTTCATCCCAATTTCTCAAGACCTATGAATTGTATAGTATCCGTTGAAAGAAGCATTTACTTGTGTTTCGAACTGTCAAAATTTAGAAAATAATTATCAAAATCTTGAAAAAGCGTAAAAAGTAGAATATATACAGGCCTTCCCCATTACAAAAAAATTGAACACATCAAAAAAATAATTTAGTCAATATTTTCTTATTTATAACCAACTAGCAAGTATCATCGGTACTACCATGTTCTATGGATAATAAGACAATATATTTTAGTGTCTTCTAATTCTTCATTGAGCAACAACCCCATGGTGGCCAAGGCCGTCCTGCGCATTGGCAAATAATATATTTTATTTTTATGATTTTTATTTATGAAGAAGTTTGAAAGTTAGCATTTAGAAAATTTAAAAATAAAATGCTCAAAGCTTATTTCACTTTAACTTATTATTTTACATTTAAAAAGCGGGGCCTGAATGGCTGAGTGTCTGGCGCTCGGTACAGGTTGCGGGTTTGAGTCCCGGCGGTGCAATGGATGTGCAATGAAGTGGTTGGGAATCCACTTTTAACTGTAGGTCTCGGTCTAATATGATCGTAGTGAATAACGTCTATAACGTAATATGATCAAAAAAGTGAGTAACGTATATGCAGCGCTTGCCTTAAGGCATTCAAGACAGTTGTCTAAGTGTTTGCCAGCTGCATTAGAAAAAAAAAATATTTTGAAAAGCAATTTTATTTCCAAAAGCATCAATTGACTTCCATTTTAAAGCTTCATTGTACAAAAATCATTAAATAATATATTTAAAAATTCTTGATAAAATATATTTAAAAATTCTTGATAAAAATACGAATATAAGTGTACAAATATTTAAATATTTTTTTTTTTCCATTTATTTTCTTTTACTACATTAAAACTAAATAAAATAAATTAAAAAAAAAAATATAAATAATGATAAATGAAATAAATAAAAAGGAAAAAATAAATTAATTAAAATTTTACTTTATATTAGCATGGCATTAGAAATCGTACTAAGCGTATTTAATGGGAATTTTTTTTTTAGGTTCAACTATGTAATTGTTTAATTGGAAGACAAATAGCATTTATGGAGATATGCTATATTTTAACGACCTGTTTTAGTGATGAGAGAAAAAAAAATATCCAATAAAAACTTGTTAATTCTAGTCCAGGGGTGGCCAACCCGTGGCCCGTTTTGAATATTTTTCCGGCCAGTGAGATTCATCACACTTTTTAAAAATTTATTTATTTTATAATGGCCAGAGTAGTGAAAACCAATGCATTAAAAATACATTATTTGTGCATCCATATATTTAAAAATTAACTGTTGAAAATAACTGATGATTGATTTTAAAATAATATTCATGAGAATATATGACAGATATTGCCTGTTTTATTTATGAGTTTACAGTTTTGAGTTCGCAGAATAATGAAATTATATTCTGCGAACTCATGAAGACGCAAATCGATTACAAAAGCTAAGTGAAAGAGTGGAGAAACAAATATTGCACTAGTAAACCAAATATTGTTTTAATGATTTCATTTTTTTTTTTTATTTCATTTATATTTATAGATATTTTATATTTCATTTTTAGTGTCTTATATTTCTTTGCAATATGCATTTAGTATCTATAATATTATATTATCTATGTTTACATGTAAGAAAATAGTCAACACAACAGTAATAACTCATCATGTTTCAATTTTCACTCTAAAAATGTCTCTAGTGTGTCTGAATCTAATCTGGGGATATAAAATTTCTTATCTGCGGCCTCCGAAGTTATGAGGAATTTTTCAAAGTGCCCGCAAGATCATTTGGGTTGGCCACCCTTGTTTATTGTTTTCATCTTGACTGTATTTGGTTCTATCTGATATATTCTTTATCACAATTTATTATTTTTTTAATATTTAAGTATTGAAAATACCTGGCCAGGTACTTGGTACTTTTTAAATGATTAAAATTGTTTTCAAAATAATTTTCACAACGGAGAATTATATAATTTCAAAAGTTATAAAGCTATTTTTAGACAATAATAAAATAAGTCTTTTTTAAATATTTAATTTTTCCTCGCACTGAAACTGTTTGCATTTATTTTTAAACTTTCACGTAGAACTTCAAGACATTTTTCAGAAGATAATGCAAGGAAAACGAAGAGTCAGAAAAGCACAAAGCATGGCTTAAATTAAATTCGTTGGAAAGAGGAGAAAATTTTTAAATAATTATGATTTTAAGAAGCTTAACTCCCTTTTAAATTTAAGTTTTCACTAATATCACAACAGACAACATGCTTAGAATTTTTTTTTTAGTTGAAAGTTTCTCTGCATGTAAGAATTTTATAATTGAAGTAGCATTAAAAATAATTAACGCAACTTAATTTAAGTTGCTTGTTAACATTACAGGCTTATTTGTGAGATACGCAATTAAGTGATATTTAATTTTCTTAATTATAATATTAATATTTGATTTTCAGGATTTTGAGTAAACGTATGGTTGTATTATTATGGAAGCGTCATTAGTTAAATATTATTTTTATTGAAGATTAAAATTTAAAATAAGGATAGTTTCAAAGCTATTCTTTTTCTACACAATTATTAAAAAATGATAAAAAAAAAACTAAAATATATGTAAATAAATCTCAAATGAAAACTTATATTATTAGTAGGTCTGATATGGACCGAGACGTTACAGTTAGTGTCAATGTAGATTAAAGATAAAAAAAGTATTATTTTTTTATAATAATGCGATGTCACTCATTAATTTAAGAATTGTTTTAGGTTGTTAGACTTTTTTTGTTGTGCCACAATGGAACAATTAGCATGTGTTTCAAAATAATTAAAATTTAAAATACAATGTTCAATATTTACATGGAATACATTTTAGTTTTCTAAGCCTGTGAATCATGCTTAATTTATGGCAAATTAACGTCAAATTTCACACAGACGTCAAGGAAAATGCCAGCAATATAAAAAAGAAAAAAAAAAAACTTCCATAAGTCCGAAAATTTTAAATTGAAAATTGGTCTTACGTTTTGGACACAGTAGTAAAAGATGCTTGATCTAGAATGGGTGGCCTGATGGCCAAATGAATAGCGATCGGGCCCTCAGATTTCGGGTTTCAGTCTTACCGATGCCATGGAGGATTGTAGTGGTTCGGAATCCACCTTTAATCGTAGGTGTTGGTTTTATATGACCGTTGAGCGTAGAACTGATACCCTACCCTGTAAAAACAAACCATCTCCTGTCTCAATTTGCCAGTCGGCAGACTGTCATGACCCCAATGGTTGTAGTGTCAGGGAGTTAGTTATTTGTTTTAGTATTGAAATGGTTCAATAATTAAGAGTTTAAAGGTTCAATTTCCAAGCTATTTTTGAATTATTTATTATGAAATAATTGTTTGTCATTTAAAAGTCTATCATTTGATATAATCATGATGTAAAATTTATCATATTTTTTTCTAAATTAAAAATTTTTTTTTTTTTTTTTTACAATATTAAAAATATCGCATAATTAAATAAATCATTCATACCAATAATTACAATTACTCAAAAAAGATAAAATAGTTAATTTCAGCTATTCCTTAGAATACGAATATTATATTTATTTAATCTAAAGAAAGCTTGAAATAATTAAAAAATATAATATATAAAAAATTTGCAAAAAAAAATTGTGAATCTGTAAATTTTGGGGGCTAATTTGAAGTAAAAAAATGCAAATTTTTATTGAAAATTCATTATTATGCGATAATTTTGAATATACCATTCAAAAGTACAATCTCGATATTAAAAATAATTCATTAATAGATAAAAATGTATTTTGATTACTTTTAAGTTCGTGCCATAAGCTACCCGAATCAGAGTAAGTCACGTTCTAACTTGAATTATTCAGATACATCGCAGCTCAATTAATGCTTGAAATATCACCATCTCTACCGGATGGACTAATTGCTGAGCTTAAAGTTAATGGTGCACTAGCCGGTAAGGGTCCATCAATTATGTACAAGTTAAAGACAGCCAAGAAAAATATAGGCGTATTTAACGGAGAATTCTTAATTGAATTTTAAATGAATTTAGAATATGAATATTTATTGAATACTTCCTTTGAGAGATTTTATTGCTAAACATTATGACGGAATTCTATCAAAATTTAAAAAGAAAAGAAAAGATTAGTTTGACGAATTGACTTTTAAATTATCATTCTGGAATTTGCGGACTGGAAATTTAAAAAATGTTTAGAACAGCGAAAAAATGAACAAAAAAATTTACTTGACATTCGGCTTTCGAGCAGAGAGGTTAAAGTGTTAATTGACCGCAAAGACATGCGGTTGGAGCTGGTTGTTTTTGAGAATGGTTTAAATCAGAGGTCAAACTTTTCAGCCTTAGGGCCATACTGTTTACTCCAGTAGTACCAATTGCCAAAACCGCTTTAATTTTTCTGCCATTATCCATAATTTCCAGACTATTCCGTTCCTGAGGGATTTTCAGTATAAAAATCATATGTTTGATTCAGGACATATACATTCCAAACATCGATATACATACATATGCGATACTTTTACCCCAACATAACTACCGAGGGTAACCGCGGGATGTTCACTAGTTTACAATGTTAGTGGGATTCATTTCAATTATTTGTTAGTTGTTATGCTAAAAGTTAAATTTTCTGCGTATTGTGCTTGTCATTAAGCTTTACCTAGCAAGAGAATAAAACCGAGTTAGTATCATTCTGTGTTTTTGCTATCCAACTTATTACAGCAACAATAAACTATTCGTTGTCGCGGGCCGGATGAATGACACTGGCGGGCCGGATTTTTCCCGCGGGCCGTAGTTTGGAGAACCCTGGTTTAAATAATAGAAAACATTCATCGCAGATGTTTTGGCTAGTTTAGATCATATGGTAAATAAGCATGAATAGATAATATGCTGTCGGGGCGTGAATAACCGAGTGAATAGCGCTCGGTACGGCAAATTTCGCGTTCGACTTCCGGCGGTGCCATAGATGTTTGTAGATGTTCGGAATCCAGTTTAAGCCGTAGGTCCCGGTATAATATTACTATATGGGTACTGTATACATGGTACTGTTGGGCATTACTGTATATTGTCCCATTACGATGGCAACTCATACTTCTACCTATAGGTGCTCTATTACAAAAGAAGATGTCCCCTTTCCCTTCAACCATGAGACCACACGGGTTCGTGAATTTGGTCTAAATGTTGCTGTCTACCAAGTGGGATAAGAAATAACAACAACAGATTTGCTGTCAAATTTTGAGGTTTGTGTTCAAATTTCTATACTGTTATTATTGAAATATATTAATAAATGTGAAAGATTTATATGTTGAAAATAATCATTTAAATGCAATTGTTAAATGTTGATTTCTATTTAAAGACTGTTTCGTGCTTTATTTGAAAATGTTCTTAAAGCTATTTTTGGGAAAGGGAGCAGAAAAATGTAATCCTTCGTGAAAAGGATGATGAAAAATGTAGGTAATCGATTTATGATGTTTAACACCAAATTGAATTATATATTTTGCTGCAAATTTCTGAAATTCATTCAGATGTTGATTCATGATATGTGACATGAATCATCTCATGAAAAGCGAGAATATGCAAACAAATAAGATAAGTTGACCAAGAAACTAGTAATCATTAATAAAAAAAAACATTTAAAGTCAAACTTTTAAAGTTTGAAATAAAAATGTAACTAAATTATTCGGAAAGTTAACCTCTGCAATTAATGCACAGATGAATGAATGTTCTTTCATCAATATTACAGTTGCTTCACCAATACTTCAATTAAGCAAGTGTTTCATAGCGCCCGATAGCCGCATGACTAGCGCTGTGTGCCACATATTTCGGGTTCGAGTCGCGGCGGTGTCAGGGATGTTTGTAGTGGATCGGAATCTACTTTACGCCATAGGGCTCGATCTAATATGGCTATAAAGCGTTTTTGCTGCCGACCCTACCCGTAAAATATCAGCGTCATGGAGTCACGTCAGACTTCTACCTACTTGCGCTGTATCACAACAGAAGATGTCTCTTTCCTTCCTTCCATGAAACCACACGGATTTTTGGACAGGTGGACAGGTTATGTTGTGATGGAGCACCCGTAACTAGAAAATCTGACAGCTCCGTGACGTTGAAGAAGGAGAGCAGTGCCTTCCGGTAGGACTTTTGAGATGAATTATCTTGCATTTGCGTATTGTATGGGGGAAAACCCGTAAAACTCCCACCAGATAGTCGGACGAACGAAGCAAAATGACGAACATCATAAACGCCATGAAGTCTGGTCATTTTTTTTTGAAACATCGCCTACAACAAAACCGTCAGTGGATTGAACCTCCAACCTAATGCTCACCAGCTGCGCGCGTTGCCACTGAGCCACGACTCAGGTACTCGTAGATAAAACTGTAAATATATTTATTAAATTATATATCATATAGAAGATGTGTAATGAAATAGTTTAAATTAATTGTGTGTATACAATAATTAACTTTACCTTTTTTTTTTTTTACTTTTACCTTTTACAATTAATAACTTATTAATACATGCACCTTTCTTTCTCTTTCTAGTAAGAAACGTGTTCTATGTTTTTTCCTTTCATTAGAAAGCTCAATGTTTAATTAAATAAGAAATAATGAAGAAATCACGATAAAATATAATGTCCCAACATCAGTTTGCAAATTATTTTTTGAGAATCTAATGTAATTTTACCATTTTCTTGATTTAATAAATAAAAGACTTTGAAGAAATCTGTGTTCACTTTTATTCTGGACTCTTTTATCATTCAGATTTTTTTTTTTCAGTCAGAAAATTTCTCCACTTGAATTATTTACCTTAAACGTATTTGAATTCTTCAAAAAATGAAACGCTTCAAGCCATTTATAAATAAAATATTTCAAAAGGCTCTTCTATTCAAGTACAAATTTTCTTTCAAATAAAAATCCGATATTACTTTATTTATTATTATTGATGCCTGATTATTTGCATTTATTATTACTTTAAAGTAAGATTATTAAACAAAAATATATAACTCAAGGGTAATTAGGATAACTTAAAGAATGAATTGAATGATTATATGATAAAAAATTAATGATTTATCCCTTCATTATTTTTTACCATTGTCTGTAAATAAATTGAGCTAATCAAATTTTCAACTGTATTATTATTATTGGGATTATTATATTTAATATTAATTACTATAGATAGTAATCCAATTTATTATTTGGGTAATTTATACCAAAGAAAATTGTGTATAAGAAAAAAAGAAACCCACATGAATTACAAAATTGTGGAAAAGGAGTATGAATATTTTTAATCTTTGCATTTATTTCTTTATGAATAACCCGCAGGTATTTCAGAAAACTAAATTTAATTAATTTATGATCAAATTAAAGCAGTATTACAAATAATGCAGTTAAAATTACTAAATCCTGTTAATACTGTTTTTATTATTATCAAAAATATTAATTATCTGTATTGTAAAAATTAAATCTGCATTGTAAAAATTAAAAAATTTAATACTACATTAAAAATTTAAAATAATTCATCAATTAAAAGTTTTTTACACCGTAGTGGAAGTTTTTGGGCCAAGCGTCTAACTGTAGATCCTGGTCTAATATGACTAACTGTGCCTAGAGCTGAGTTGCCCCTTTACAGTTTGGGAATGATGTTGGACGAGAAGAAGTCTGATTAGGCTCTGTGACGCTCTGCAGTTCATATGAGACCGGGACCTGGCCACTAGCGGTTAAAATTCGTGCCATGGTTTCAGTGGTTCGGAATCCACTACTTGATGCGCCTTTTTCGACGTTTATTTTTATCCGCGTCCGTGGCTTATCTTCAAGGCACCGTCGTGGACGTCTTTGAACTTGCCTTAAACCAAGCTGTCTGTGTTTGCCAGCCGCTTAGAAAGAAAAAAAAAAAACTAAGCGCTTAAAGTCAGATGCGTCTTTTGACGTTTATTTTACTTTCCGTTGGGACTCGAATCTGAAACTGAGGCCTCTGGTTCTAATATTAGTGTAGAGCGTTGGGTGTAGGGCTGATAATCCTATTCCGTAAAAATAAAAACATTTCCTGTCTCGAAATCTGCCAGTAGGCAGATGGCATTGACCTACCATGGAGTTGTTCCGCCAATGAAGAAGAATAAGAATAGCCCTAAACGTCTGAAGTACTTTGGTGATTAGAACTATTTGAAGTTCTTTATCTGAGGATCGTTTTTATTTGTATTATCTTTTCTTATTTCATTTTTTCTGATTTATTTTGAAGAGCAATTGGATAAATAAATTTGTAGCAACTAATGTGAGAATAAATCTCAAAGTCTAGTCAAGTCATGTGAATTTCAGATCAAAACCAAATAAGTTAGCCGATTTGAAAATTTCAGTGGTATAAGGGGACATTAGAGGAGATGATATAAGTGTTCGTCGTTTACACTGGAAAGATTTTGGATGTCATCCTTGAAAAAGTTAATTTTAAACTGTAATGCACCTAAAAGTGAATATAATTTCTCGAAGTACCCGTTGAGTCATGATGAATTCATGCATATTTGCCATATCAGTGACAAAGGATTTCCGATTAAAAAGTTTCAAAAATGACAATAACAACTAAAATAATTTGTCACCTCATTTGAAACATGTTTATGGAGTATATGACCAAAGGTTAAGACAATAGCTATAATACAATGACATAATTGGATGACCTACAGAGCATTGAATAGGCTGAACAACTGAAAATTATTATAAGACAAATATATAAACAAATAAGTTTTAAAAATATACTGCTGGATAATCATCACAATACAAGAGCTTTTACAAAATGTTTTGTATTGAGGATAATGATTCTTTAAAGAAATCACCAACAATCCTTTTCTTCCTTTATAATTCTTAATTTAAACTAAATTCTAGATCATTAATGTTTTACGGTGTTTGCGGCATCATTAAACTAATTAATTGCGTTGAAACAATTGAAACCGATCTAATGACGATGTATCTTAAAGCAAAGATAATTATTTATCCGACTTTAGAAGATTCAAGTTGTTCCCATTAAGGTAATATATCGATAAATCGAAATTCTGGAGCGTGTTTAATGAATTAAGATATGCAATTAAATTATTTTGATTTTTAGGATTCGCTTTCAATGAACTTTGGACTTCCAAAGATAATATAAATGTTTAACTTCGACGAAAGATTTGAAAGGGAATAATAAATGTTATTTTATACAAAGATAAAGCAATTGAGCAATAGTCTAATTAATGATTATGTCTTCGACCATTGAAATAATTTGTGATCATGTGTTGCTTTAATTGCTGCTATTAAACAAACTATAGGATTTTTGCATTTGAAAGGAATGTTTTGATTCATAAAATGATTATTATTTGCTTAGTAAATATATGATTAAATGACATAAATATAAATTAACAAATTCAGCACAAATTCAATTGAAATTCAGGGCGTGTTTAATAAATTAAGACATGCAATTAAATTAATTTTGATTTTTAAGGATTCACTTTCAATGAACTTTGAACTTCAAAAGATAATTGAAATGTTTAACTTCGGCGAAAGGTTTGAAAGGGAAGTTAAAATGTTATTTTATGCAGATATAAGACAAAGATAAAGCAATTGAACAATAGTTGAGTTAATAATTATGTCTTGAACCACTGCAATAATTTGTTATTATGTTTTACGTTAATTGTTCTCATTAAATACACATTAGCATTTTCATTTGAAATGAATGTTGTGATTCATAAAATGATTATTAATTGCTTAGTAAATATATTCATATAGGATTAAGTGAAATATACACAAATTAACAAAAGGAATTTTAAGTAATCTGGCTTAAGAGTCTTTTACTTAACTCTATCTTACCTCCCATATACGGTTATGTAGGCTGTTAAAAAGCTATTTGTTGTAAAAACAATATATAAATAATTAAAATGTAAGGTAACAAGACATCTTCATGTAAATAAGAGCCTTTAATTCGCATTTGTTTGTTGGGTTTGAACCAAGATTAATTAGTTTTGAAATTTAAAGCTCGATTCATTCAGCCATTGCAGTCTTTTAATATGTATTCATAAGATTAAATAAATTAAAATATATATATATTTTGGTTTTTATAATATATGTGTGACACATTATAAAATAAATTTATCGAAATTTATTTAAAAACTATAATTTAATACTAGTAATAATAATAAAAGTAATAATAATTTAACATTCAAATATTATTATATTAAGATGGAAAGTAAAATAACAATTTCACATTCCGCCAACGTAATGATGAAAATAATCTAATAAGTCTTCTCAAAAATTCGTCCAGAAATTTACAAAATATATATACCAGAAATATTTATAATATCTAATATGGGTATAAAAATAAAGCTTTTTTTCCATCTGTTTATAGGAGACAGTTTATTAGGGTCACTTAAAGCAGCAATAAATTTTCGAGGGTGACGGAGAGTTTCACAATTTCTTTCACATTCTTCCAACAATAAAATCATCAAATGGTAAGACATTTTTTTTTAAAAAGAAAAGAAAAATACATAACTGCTAAGATATTTTCTCAAATGTTCTGCAAGTGACATAAGATTTTAAAGCCTTCAAAAATAACTTGAAGCTTATCAAAGAGTTGTCTAAATTACTTCTTTATTGTGTAAATGAACAAAATAGATTCAAACTTATATATTACTCAAAATATTTTGAAAGTTTTGAGTCTATTTTGGTCACTTTATATACATCTCTTATTGACAGTACTTTACAAATAATTTTGACACTTTATGAAACCATCAAAATTTTTATTTACTTATTTAGAAACTGTTTAGTGTAAAAACTCTTTATTTGAGTGTCTCGAAATTTAATTTAGTGTCTCGAAATATCCCAGTAGGCAGACGGTCGTGGCCCATAAATGGCTGTAGTGATAGGGAGTTAGTTGTTTTAGTATCGAAATGGTTCAATATTGAAGAAAGTTTTATTTTCTACCTTACTTTTGAATTATTTATCATGAAATAATAGTTTGTCATTTGATATAATCATGATTCTAAAATTTTTCTCACTTTCTTCAAAATTAAAGTTTTTTACAGATTTAAAAATATGACCTCAAAAAAAAAAAAAACCCCATAAATTGTTATATCAATGCTTCTAGTTATTCTAAAAGGTAATATAGTAAACTTTAGTTATCCTTTAGAATAATACGAAGACGAATATTAAATTGATTGATCTAAAAAGAGTCTGAAATAATTTGCAAAAATATAGTTGTAAATCAGTAAAATTTTGAAGACTAATTTCATGTAAAAAAACAAACAATTATTTGTACAATAATTTTTGAATATCCATTTCAAAAGTAGAATCTTGATGTTAAAAATTTCATTAATAAATAAAAATTTACAATGATTACATTTAAGTACGAGCTATAAGCAACCCGAATCAGTGTAAGTCACGTTCTAACTTGAATTATTCAGATACATCGGAGCTCAATTATTACTCGAGTTATCGTCATCTCTACCGGAGTGGATGCACTAATTGCTGAGCTTATAGTTAATGGTGCACTAGCCGATAATGGTCAGTCAATTATGTATGAGCTTGAGACAGCAAAGAAAAAATATAGCCTTATTTAACGGAGAATTCTTAATTGATTTAAAATTAATATTTAGAATATATGAATATTTATTGAATACTTCCTTTGAAACGATTTTATTACTAATATTATAATGAATACTACAAACATTTAAAAGAAAAAGATCCTGTGCTTTGAAATTTAATACATATTTGTTTTATTTCTACTAATGTAGGGTTTCGGTGTTTGAGGAACTGCATTTTTAAATTATTATGTATTTTGTTAGATTAGCTTTTGCAGATAGGAAACTTTAAAAATGTTTAGGACAGCAAAAATGAAAAGAAAATTTTCTTGGCGTTCGAATTTCGCAAAGAGAGGTTAAAGTGTGGTGACTGCAAAGGCATGCGAATGCAGCAAATTGTTTTGAGAATGGTTTAATTCAGGGGTGGCCAACCCACGGCCCGCCGCATGCGGCCTGCCTTGAATATTTTTCCTACCAGTGAGATTTTTATCACACTTTTACAAAATATTTATTTTAGTATAATGGCCAAAGTAGTGAAAAACAACGTATTAAAAATTATGTTGCGTGTGCATCCATATATTAAAAAATTAACTGTCGAAATTATGAGAAAAAAATTAACTTTTGTTTTAAAATAAAATTCTTGGAAATATATGACAGATAGAGTCTTTTTATTTATGAGTTTACAGTTTACAGAATAATAAAATTATATTCTACGAACGCATGATGCGAGCTCATTTTTGGAACATCTAATACAACAGGTTCTATCATTATTATGACAGGTTCTTTCACATGTTTTCACTTTAAGTGATCTCAGTGATGCAGTGACCATCCCTAGGTACGCACAGTTGATTTTTGATAGCAGAACAAACCAGACTCTTAGTTTAAGTTGTTAGCGCTTTTGGTTCAACTTACACCTGTGAATCGGTTTTCTAAAATGAATTTGACCAACAAAAACATGGTCAAACATAACGACTCTAACCTGTGATACCGATTACGATGTGCATGAATTGTAAGTTCAAAAGTAATAAATTTACCTTTTATGTTTACATTTACATTTATCTTTACAATTAAAATTAATACCTTATTAATAACTTTACTTTTACTAGTAAAAACACGTTCTATGTCCTATTTCATTAAAAGCTCAATGTTTAATTAAATAAGAAATAATGAGCAAATCATGGTAAAATGCAATATCCCAACATTAGTTTCAACATTATTTACGAATCAGTTTTACGTATCTAATGTAATTTTACCATTACCTTAATTTAATAAATAAAAGCTCTGAAGAAATTTGTGACAACTTTAATTCTGGATTCTTTTATTATTCAGATTTTTTTTTCCAGTCAGAAAAAAGGTTCTCTACTTGAATTATTACCTTAAATTAATTTGAATTCTTTAAAAATGAAACGCTTCAAGCTATTTATAAATAAAATATTTCAGAAGATCTTTTAATGAAATTTTCTTTGAAATAAAATCCGATGCTACTGATTATTTAAATTTATTATTTAAATTTAAAGTAAGATTATTAAATAAATGTACATGACTCAAGGGTGATTCGGGTAACTTAAAAATAAAATCCTTGATTATATGATAAAAATAAATTCATGATTATATGATAAAAATGAATAATTTATGCATTCATTATGTTTATCTTTGCCTGTAAATAAAATTAATTACTCAAATTTTTAATTGAACTATTATTATTGAGATTATTATATTTTAAATTCATTACTTTAAATAATAATGCAATTTATTATTTTGGAAATTCCTATCAAAATGAAATTTTCCAGTAAAAAAAAAAAACTACATGAATTAAAAAATTGTAAAAGAGGAGAATGAATATTTTTAATATTTGCATTATTATTATTTTTTTAATAATCTGTAGGGGTATTTCAGAAAACTAAATTAGTTATTTTATGATCAAATGAAAGTGGTACAATTAATGCAGATAATATTACTAAATGTTTTGGATAAATCATGTTAATAATCTTTTTTATCAAAAGTTTTATTGTGAGGTATGTAAAATTTACCATTTATTGTACTATTAATTCACCATTTTAAAATTTTTACTATGTACGGGAAATTTTTGGGCTGGCTAAATGCCACAGGTTCTGGTGGTGCCATGGACATTTGTGGTGATTCAAAATCCACTGTAAACCGTAGATCCCGATCTAATATGACTGTAGAGAGTCAGGGAGTAGGGCTGATAACCCTACCCTGTAAAAAAAAACATCTCATATCCTGAAATCTGATTGTAGGTCGAAAGCCTTGGGGAACCATGGGCTGTAGTGCCAGGGAGTTAGTTTATTGGATGTTTTTAATTTTTAAGAAAGTTTTATTGATTTATTTATACTCCTAAACGTCTGAAGCGTTTTGGTGATTAGAATTATGTGAAGTTCTGATCAAAACCAAACAAGTTAGCATATTTGAAATTTTCAGAGGATATGATAAACCTGTTGGACAGTTCCGTTAAAAACCTTTCGGATGTCAGAATCGAAAAAGTTAGTTTCAAATTGTAGTGGTCCTAAAGTGAATATAAATAAATGCTGGAAGCTCCCGTTACATAACGATGAATTCATTGGTGGCAAGGGATTTCTGCCCATGACACTTCAAAAATGATGAGAACAACTAAAATAATCTGCTTTGTCATTTGAAACATGTTTGTGAAGCACATGACCAAAGATTAAGGCAATAGCTATAATACAATGACATAACTGCATGACATACAGAGCATTCAATAGGCTGAATAACTCAAAATTATTATCAAGAACAAATATATAAACGTAAAATAAGTTTAAAAAATATGCCGTTGGATAATCATCCTAATTCAAGAGACTATTGCAGAATAATGATTAGCATGTAGAAGGATAAGGATTCTTCAAAAATAATTACCAACAATCCTTTATAGTTCACAGATTCTTAATTTGAAGTAAGTTCTAGATTATTAATGCTTTATGGTGACGATACTGTTTGCGCCATCATTAAAACAATTAATTGCGCTGAAATAATTGAAACCGATCTAATGACGATGAATTTTAAAGCAAAGGTAATTATTTATCCGATCTTAGAAGATTCAAGTTGTTCCCATTAAGGTAATATATCGACAAATCGAAATTCAGGTATATGTTTAATGAATTAAGGTATGCAATTAAATTAATTTTGATTTTTTTAGGATTCACTTTCAACGAGCTTTGATATTCCTAAGATAATTGAAATGTTTTACTTCAGTGAAAGAGAATATAAAATGTTATTTTCTTCAGATATAAAGCAAAGATTAAGCAATTGAACAAGAATCTAGTTAATGAGTATGTCTTGTACCATTGAAATAATTTGTCACCATGTGCTGCTTTAATTGTTCTCATTAAATAAACTTTAGTAATTTTCATTTTAAATGAATGTTTTGATTTATAAAATGATCATTAATTGCTTAGTAAATGAATTCATATAGGATTAAGTGACATGAAAACAAATTAACTAAGGAAAGCTGAAGTACTTATAAGTAATTCGGGTAAATATCCCTTTACATTTTACCTCCCATACATAATCACGTAGTTAAAATTTCTATTGGTGGTAAAATAATGCAAATAATTAAAATAAGATGAATTAGGGGTGTGAATCATTTACAGAACTGCAGGAATAACAACGAATCTTAAGTTAGATAGACAAATGAACATATATTATTACTACACAATATACTCTTAAACGAATATAATACAATACAAAGAGCAATGCAATATAAAAATGGTTATACCATAATATGAAAATGTAGTATATCATGTCAAACAAATTTTAAGGAAAGCGTTCCTTAGCAATGGATTTCTCAACGAAAAGGCATTCAAGCCTACAGATTTATAGTGCATATATATGAAAACCTTCGATTCGCCATTATTTGCCGAGCTTCAAACCCAGCTCCCTTGATCCGTACAACCAACAACAACTTCATGCTATTTTCCTCTGAATTCAAATTAGAAAATTGGAAAAAAAAATGCCTGGTCGAGTTTTTGCGAAATATAGATAATATTGCACTTAATAAGTTGCATTATAATTACCGATTTTTTGATGGTGAATTTATAGGATCCACAAAGGGGAATACAAGCCTAAAAGTTAAGCAACTTGACAAGACGAGAAAAATGCTGTTACTTTTACTGTTGAAATAAAGGTTAATCTTCATTAGACGATCGTTAAATGCTTTTAACAAATGTGGAGCCATTTATAGCAATAATTGAATGAGAGACTTTCAAAAAGTACGGTGATTGTTTAGACATCTTAACGTTCCGAGTTAATTGAATTCAGTCCCTTTCAAAATAAATTGGAAGGAACAGATGATGTCTATGATGAAGAATATATTTTAAGAATTTTAGATTATTTATTTTCCAGATTTATTTATACGATCGAAGGACGCTGCATTATTCTAAATTTCTGAAATTATTGATTACAAGTTATGCAATGACACTTACCGAGCAGTTCCAAGTATCACTATAAATTTACAAGCAATCCATATTGAATTCTTGCTAGTTGTTCCATAGTTTGAAAAAAAAAAATATTGAATTGTAAATACTATGGCATGATGTATTTACATACCAGTATACTGGCATAATGAGATGTCTGATTATACAATTTAAAAGAGCAATTGATGCTTGTCAAATTTGTATGAAATTTCTCTTATAGAACAAATACGCTATTCACAAATATGTTATTAGCATGCGTCAAATGCCTCCCGTTATAAAGCCTCAAGGGAATTGTCATCTCAAAAATCATGTTCTTTATTAACAATGTTTGTAATGAATATGAAAAGAAAATGCTAATTAAGTCAAATATTCTGTGTAAAACTTGCCAAAAAATCTGTGACAAGTTTCGTTTGGGGGTGTTGATGTACTTCTTTTTTTTTTTTATAATGCTAATAAAGGTTTCTAAGATAATTCTAAATAGATTACAATCGTTCTTGTTATTTAATATTCAATACTTTTGACACATTATTATAATACATAGTTTTATGGTCTTGATATTAAAAATATAACAATGATTAAAGCTTTCGTATAAAAATATTGTATTGACATTAAGAATTATAAGCGATTTTAGCCCGACTCGTGACTCAGTGGCAATGTGCGCCACTGGTGGGCATTAGGGCTCCATCCGCTGGCCTCTTTGTTGTAGACACTGTTTCAAAAAAAAAGAAGGCTCGATGGCATTTATGATATTCAGCATCTTCCTCGTGAGTCAGACTACCTGGTGGGAGTTTTCCAGGTTTCCTCCCCTACGATACAAAAATTTCGGGGTAGTTTCCTTTAAAAGTCCTCCGAGAAGTTACTGACCTCCTTCTTCAGAGATACGGAGCCTAATAAGTATTCTACTTGCTTACGTGTGCTCCATAGCAATAGAAATGAACTCCAAACTTTGAGGATTAGACACAACAACACGACATTCGTTAAATGCATTTAAAGGAACTTTTATTCCATAATAATTCACAAACAGAGAATGTCTGTTTATAGTATCGTAATAAATCGATTATCTTACTCAGGTTTACCTAATGTAATCCGAATTATTATGCAATTATGCATACATAAATTGATATCCGTTTGGTATGTGCCCGAAATGGAGGACGACTCAGGAAGGGATATCTATTTAATGATATTGCAGAAATATCCTGTGTTATAGATATTTAGTAACGTTGTTCATATAACCATCAGTCCTATTCATGAGTATTGATTTGTCTAGGCATCTACTCAATTGGACTATGTCTAACAATTGTATTACTATTTGTATCTTTGACTTAAACATTCGAAAGTTTAAATTTAATAAGCTTTATATTGATATGTTATACTTATATTAGTCAATAGGTATCTTAGAATCGAAGAATGAACTGTTTAATGTAAATAAATCTTATGACGAATAATGTTAAAAATACATCTTAAATGTATTGGGCGAAATAAAAAGTGCTGGATCAATATAAGTAATAAAAATACACATAAAAGTTTAAAAATATAGTACATACTCGTAATAACAAATAAAAGAATGAATATAAATAATACATAAAGAGTAATTAGGGCATGATACTACAAAGACAAATTATTGAAATAAAAATGGAATTAATTGTGTCAATATAATTTATTCAACATCAGTGTGACGTGTGTTCAACTGATATATGCCACGAACAGTGCATTGGAAGGGCGGACATTGCCTTTAGGTGTAAATACCCCGTATTTGCGTGTCGTATGGGATAAGCATGGAAAATTCTCCCCATGCAACTAGACTATTGATGAGAGAAAATAAAGCCATATCATCCTAATCACCATACAGTCTCGTAATTTCTGGAAACAGTGACTACAACAAACGCCACCAGGAGATTTGAATACTCTTGCACACTACCTTCATTAATTAACTCTAAGCCACGATGTTGTATATTGGCTTAAGAATAGCTTATTGACAATGTTTTCTAATACAGGGAAGCTAAGGTCATTTTATATTACAAAGGGTATAATATATATAGATTTAGCGTTATCCAGGGTTTCAAGAAGGGTCTTCTTCACTGTACCCAAATTCTACCATCATTTAAAACGAATACCTCAAGGGTTTGTAACTCATTCTCCAACGCAATAGAAAGAATTCCATCCCTGACGTCAACATGAGAATTTTTAATTCGCGTTTGCTGGTAGGGTCTACAACCAAGATTTCTTAGTTTTGGAATTTAAAACTCGATTCACTAAGACATTGTGAACTTTTAATGCATATTCATAAGATTAAATAAATTTAAAAATATTTATTTGTTAAGTAATGTTTTTAATATATGTGCGACACGTTATAAAATAAATGTATCGAAATATATTTAAAAAACTGTATTTTAATAATGGTAATCATAATAAAAGTAATAAAAATTTAAAATACAAATATTATTATAGTATGATAACATAAAATAGTAATTTCACATTCCGCCAACATGATGGTGATAATAGAATATATTAAAGTTTTATAAAATTTGCCAAATATATATACCAGAAATAATTATGATGCCTCCTATGGTTTCGAAAATAAAGCTTTTTTCATTCTGTTTGCAGGAGGCAGTTTACAGAGTCACTTTAATCAGCAATAAAATTTTGATGGTGACAGAGAGTTTCAAAATTTCTTTCACATCTTTCCATCAATAAAATCATCAAACGGCGAGACATTGAAAAAAAAGAAAAAGAAAAATACGTAACTTCTAGGATATTTTCCCAAGTTTTCTGCAAATGACGACGGATTTTAAATCCCTCAAAATCCTCATGTATATATATATATATATATATATATATATGTAACACTATATCCCTTATTGACAGTACTTTAGATATAATTTTGACACTATAAAAGCATGAAAAATTTTATTTATTTAGAAACTGTTTAGTTAGAAAAATTGTCATATTTTAGATGCAAGAATATTTCGAAAGTTTTGAGTCTATTTTGTTAAAACTTATATATAAACTCATAACTATATCACTTATTGACAGCACTTTACAAATAATTTTGACACTTTATAAAAGCATCAAAAAAATTTTTTTATTTGAAAATTGCTTAGTGTGAAAACTTTCATGCATTTTTGTATTTACATTTCATTTTTAATAAAAGTAAAACAACAATCCGTCATCGGCACGAAATAAAAGCTAAACCAAAAGCTGACATTTATCCTGATCAATATCCCTTTCTTAGCTGATTATTTATTCCTGACATTTATGTCATCATTTTATTTCTATCAAAACACTTTTAAATGAGTATTGCAATATAAGCAAGATAATAATACAAAGCTAACTAACTAACTCCTTGTTACCACAGCCCCTGATGGTCTAGGTCATCTGCTTGCTGGTAGATTTAGAGATAGGATATGGTTTCTTTTTATGCGGTTGGATTGTCAGCCCTATGCCAAAGTTCTACAGTCACATTTTAAAGTGGATTCCGACCCATTACAAACATCCATGGAATTTTTGGGACTCGGACCTGAAATCTGTGGCACCGGGCGGCAGAGCGAATAATACAAAAGAGCTATCTTAAATTTCGAACATATTGTCGTTTTCCAATGTCCCTCTGAGCTGAGGACATTCGCTTCTAGAACATCAAATATATAGCAGGTCCAGCATTGCACATAATACTATACAACGGTAAGCCTACTACACTGTATCTACATTTTCAACAATCAACCTTATGAATGACATTTGAGTATTTAATCCCCTCCATTGCAATTTCTCAAGGCCTATTTCTACGGATTGCATAGTATCCGTAGTTGTACAAATTGTATAGTATCCAAACAAATCCATTAACAAGAAGGATTTGCTTGTTTTTTCGAACTGGACTGTTAAAATTTAAAAAACCAATTTTCCAAAATTTTAAAAAAAAGGATGAAACGTAAAACATTTTCAGGCCTTTGCTCCTTACAGAAATTGCACACATAAAAAAAAATATTTTAGTCAATATTTTCTTATTTATAACCAACTAGCAAGTATGATCGATGCCTTCCAAGTCCAATAACATAGTACAATATATTTTACAGTCTTCTTCTCCTTCTTCATTTGCTCTTTGGTGGTCCAAGGCCGTCTGTCTACTGGCAGATAACATATTTTATTTTTGTCGGTTTTTATTCAGGAAGAAAAAAGATTGCAAGTTAGAATTTAGAAAAATTAGAGATAAAATGCTCAAAGTATATTTCACCGTAGCTTACTATTTTACATTTTAAAGCAATTATATTTATAAATATTTCAATTGTCTTCCTTTGTAAAGCATCATTGTACAAAAACAATTCAAATAAATATAAAAATTATTGATAAAATAAAAAAAAAATAAATGAACAAATATTTAAATATTTTTTTAACATTTATTTTCTTTTTTTCTATATTAAAGCTAAACCAAAATAAACAAAAACAAAAATTACATAATGATAAAATGAAACAAATATTAAGGAAAAAAAAAATTAATTAAAAAATACCATATATTAACATGACGTTACAAATCATATTTATCGTATTTAAAGTGCTACTTTTTGTAGGTTCCAATCAACTATGTAATTGTTTAATTGGAAGTACAGATAGCATTTACGGAGAAAAACTATAATGCAGCGACCTGCTGTAGTAACGAGAGAAAAAATCCATTAAAAACTTGCTAATTCTGGTCCATGGGGGCTTTAGGTCGAGTGACTACCCTTAGGGCCACAGGTTGCGGGTTCGATGTGCCATGGATGTTTGTAGAGGTTCGGAATCCACTTTAAGCCGTAGGTCCCGGTTAGATATGAGTGTTGGCCGAAGGATTGACAACCATACCCCGTAAAAAGACAAAAAAATCTACCAGTAGGCAGTCTGTCCTGTCTCAAAATCTGCCAGTAGGCAGAAAGCCTTGGCCTAACACGGGGCTGTTGCGCCACTGAAGAAGAATTCTGATCCATAAAACTTACTGCTTATGCCAATTTTATTTTCAACTTGTTTTTTTTTTTATTTCCAGCAATTTGTGAATTTACGATTAAGTTCTACTCATTTCTAACTTGACAGTATTATTTATTGGTTCTGTCTTGCATTTTCTTCATCATCATTTATTATTATTTCAGTGTTTAATTTTTGAAAATACTGCGTTATATTTTTGCAGTGCATGTGAAGATTATTTGACGTTTTAAATAAAAAGAAAACACGATTAATATTCATATCTGGTATTTTTTTTTTTTAAATGATCAAATTGCTTTCAAAAATGATTTCGCAACGGAGATTTATATAATTTTCAAAACTCATAAAGCTATTTTTAGACAATAATAAAAAAAAAAGTCTTTTTTTAAATATTTAATTTTTTTCTTCGCTCTGAAACTATTTGCATTTGAAAGAAGATAACATTTTAGAGAAGAATAAAGACTCAGAAAAGCATAAAGCATGGCTTAAATTAAATTCGCTTTAAAGAGAGGGACATTTTTGAGTTATTATGATGTTAAGAAGCTTAACTGATTTTTTAAATTTAACTTTTCACTAATATCACAACAGACAGCATGCTTAGGAATTTTTTTAGTGAGAAGTATTCACTGTATGTAAGAATTTTATAATTGAAGTACCATTAAAAGTAATTAACGAAACTTAATTTAAGTTGATTGTTAACATTGTGGGCTTATTTGAGAGCTATGTAATTAAGTGGTTTTAAATTTTCTTAATTAGAATATTAATATTTGATTTCATTCATAAAATTTTGAATAAACTTATGGTTGTATTTTTACAGAAACGTCATTAGTAAAACTTTATTTCTATTTAATATTAAAATATAAAATAAGGTTATTTTCAAAGACACTCTTTTTTAATAGAATTATTAAGAGTCGATAAAAATAATAAAATTAGTAAATGAAAAAACTAAAATATTTCTAAATAAACCCCAAGTGATAAATTATTTTATGTATGGTTATTCTGGTATGGGGGCCTGATGGCCGAATGACCGGCACTCGGTGCCACAGGTTATGGGTTCGAATCTCGGCGATGCCATGGACGTTTGTATTGATTTGGAATTCACTTTAAACCGTAGGTTCTGGTCTAATATGACTGTAGGGCTGACAACCCTACCCCGTAAAAGAAACCATCTACCATTTCGAGGTCTGCCAGTAGGCAGGCGGCCTTGGTTCACCATGGCCTGTAGTGCCAGGGAATTAGTATAAAAATGGTTCAATATTGAAGAATTTAAAGGCTTATTTTTGTGTAATTTTTTTTAAATGATTGTTTGTCATTTAAAAGTCTATAATTTGATATAATCGTAATTTCAAAATTTATCTCATTTTTTTTAAATTAAACGTTTTTTTACAGAATTAAAAATGTTAAATAATTCAAATTTTACACCAATGTTTCTAATTACTCTCAAGGACAAAAGAGTTAACTTTAGCTATTTTTTAAAATAATATGAAGACGAATATTAAATGGATTGGTGAAAAAGCATCGGAAATAATTTGACAAATATAATTGTGAATCCATAAATTTTTGAGGGCTAATTTCACGTAAAAAATGCAAATTATTATTGAAAATTAATTATTATACAATAAATTTTAATATATCTTTTAGAAATAAAATCTTGATGTTAAAAATAATTGCATTAATAAATAAAAATTTCTTTTGATTACATGTAAGTTCAAGCTATAAGCTATCCGAATCAGTGTAAGTCACGTTCTAACTTGAATTATTCAGATACAACGCAGCTCAATGAATGCTTGAGTTATAACCATCACTACAGGAGTAAATGGACTAATTGCTGAACTTACAGTTAATGGTAAACTAACCGGTAAGGGTCCATCAATTACACTCATGTCCATAAATTAAGGATAATGAAGTTCAGGCAAAGAAAGAGACAGAAGCAAAACAAATTTGACTTATTTGTAAAGTCTATTTATTAAACAAAAGGTAATGAGCAAAAGATGCTATAAGTTTGACATAATTAATAAAAGATATAATTTGATATAATTTGCTCCCTGGAGCAAATTTCAAAAAAAAAAACCTATTTACAAAAAACAGTATAACATGGCATGCTGAGAATCAAATTATCAATCTGATCTTGGGAATATTACACCACTCATCAAGCAATGCCCTCCGAAGTTCCGGTTGACAGGTGGGAGGGGTTGACGGGCTGCAATTCGTCGGCCAAAATATCCCACACATGCTCCATTGGATTCAAGTTCGGTGAGTATGCTGGCCAATCCATACGGGTGATATCCTCCAATTGAAGGCATTCGTCTACAATGTTTGCACGGTGAGGACGGGCGTTGTCATCCATAGACAGAAATTCAGCACCCATGGCGCCCCGAAACAAATGTACATGTTGTTCCAGGATGACATCCCGATAGATGTGGCCTGTCCTCGTTATACTCTGAACATGCAGGTCAGTTCTGGAACTAAGAATAATTCCTCCCCAAACGAGCTATCCTGCACCCCGTAACGGTGTCGTTCAATGGTGTTCTCTTGGTGGTAACGGGCACCTGGCGCTCTCCATATGAAAGTCCGGCGAGAATCAGACTGCAAACTAAACCTGGACTCGTCAAAAACATCACACCAGACCACTGTTGCGGTGTCGACAATGCATGCTCTCTACTGCAGGTTAATCGCAGGCGACAGTGAGTTGCGGTAAGCGGAACACATCTGACAGGCCTACGAGCATATAGACCAATGTGCCCTAAGCGTCTGTACACGGTCTTCCTTGAAACTGTCGTACCGGTAGCTGACGAGCTGACGAGACAGGTCTGATGCTGTGCCCCGTCTGTTTCTTTTGGCAGTAACTGCTAAATACCGGTCCTCATTCGGCGTTGTAACTCGGGGGCGACCTGTGCTGTAACATCTACTCACATTACCATCATCTTGGAATCGTTGCCAAAGCCTGGAGATGACACTCTGGGCGATTCAAGTTTTAGGATACTTCCAGCTGGGTACGTCCACATTCCAGTCGTCCGATAATTCTACCACGTAAAAAGTCATCCAAAGGCTTCCTTTGTGCCACAACTATGCGGTTATTGCGCTGAAAGGCTTTTAAATTGTGAACAATTTTACTTCTTTGCCACCATTCCTTATATACCCCTCTCTTACGCTCTCGTCATTGTGACGTACTAACCGCAGCCATCTGGTGGTTTCCTGTAATTTTTGCATATTCTTCTTCAAGATGTGTGTGATAATTCTACAGGTGAAATTTTTATTTTAGAGTTCAATTTCTGTGTGATTCTGAATTATCCTTAATTTATGGACATGAGTGTATGCACAAGTTTTGAGACAGCGAAGAAAAATATTAGCGTATTTAAGGAGAATTTTTAATTGAATGTTAAATGAATTCAGAATATGAATATTTATTATATACTCCCTTTGAGAGATTTTATTACTCAATATTATGATGGAGTTCTACGAAAATTTAAAAAAAAAAGATCCGATACTGTAAATTTTTAATATATGATACTTGTTTTGTTTTTATTAATGTACAGCTACGGTGTTTGAGGAATTGAATTTTAAATTATGATTTATGTTAACTTTTGCAGAAGGAAAATTTAAAAGAAATGTTTTTTTTGCCTTCGGGTTTCGAGAAGAGATGTTGAAGTGTTACATGACCGCAAAAGCATGCCGATGCAGCTGGTTGTTGTGAGAATGGTTTAATTAATTTAAAACATTCCTCGCTGATGTTTTGTCTAGTTCAGATCATGTTGTAATTAGGAATGAATAGATGTGCTGTTGAATTTTGAGGGTGTGTGGTGAAATTTCTGCACTATTATTATTGAAATATATTAATAAAACTAAAAAAAATTATATGGTGAAAACAATCATTCAAATATAATTGTTAAATGCTTATTTCTATTTAAAAAATGAATTAATTCTACCATAAAACGAATACCTCAAGTGTTTCTAACTCACTCTCCCTCTTTTCCAACGAAATACAAAGAACTGTAGTACGTTTTTACTACCATTATATTACTACCGTACTTTAGTACCATTGCTGATATAAACGTGAGATCTTTTAAATCGCGTTTGTTTATTATTATTTTTTAATCATGATTTTTAGTTTTAGAATTTAATGCTCAATCCACCAAACCAATGCTGTCTTTTAATATGTATTCATAAGATTAAATAAATTAAAAAAATATTTGTTAAATAATTTTTGTCATAAATTTATCGAAACTTATATTAAAACTAATAAATAGCTAATAATATAATTATTGCATTTTAATAATAGCAAAAGTAATAATAATATAAAATACCAATATTATTATATTAAGATGAAACGTAAAATAAAAATTTCACATTAAGCAAACATAACGGTGAAAATAAAAATTCTCATAAAATTCTCCCAGAAATTTACAAAATATATACCAGAAATATTTGTATATCCTCTGAGTACAAAAATAAAGCTTTTTCATTCTGTTTACAGGAGGCGGTTTATACGGTCACTTTAATCAGCAATATATTTTCGATGGTGACAGGGAGTTTCAAAATTTCCTTCACATTCTTCCAATAATAAAATTACCAAATGGCGAGACATTTTCTTTAAAAAAAAAAAAAAAAAAAAAAATATATAACTTTTGGTATATAACTCTCAAGTTTTCTGCAAGTGACGCTAGATTTTAAATCCTTCAAAAAGTTATGAAAGAGTTATCTGAATTACTTTCTTTATTAAGTAAGTGAACAAAATAGATTCAAACGTTTCGAAATATTTTTGCATGTCTAATATATAGTATATATATAACCATATATCCCTTATTGACAGTTATTTACAAATAATTTTGACATTTTATAAAAACATCAAAATTTTTATTTATTTAGAAACTGTTTAATGTACAGAACATTCATGTTTCTTTTTTGTATTTGCATATCATTTTCATAAAAATAAAATAACAATACATCTTCGGCATGAAGAGAGAAGATAAGCCAAAGGCTACCTAATTTATGTCAGGGATGGGTAATTTTATTTCTCTCATAACTCTTTTAAATGAAATATAAACAAGGTATACAACTAACTCCCTGGCACTACTGCCCATTGTGGTATAAAGCCGTCTGCTTACTAGCAGAATTTGAGGCAAGAGATTGTTTTTTTTTTGTAAGTTACGTTTGTTAGCCCAATGCTTTACAGCCATATGAGACTGAGACCTATGGTTTAAAGCGGATTCCGAACCACTACAAACATCCATGGCACAGCCGAAACTCGAACCCAAAACCTGTGGCACTGAGCTCTAGAACGAATAAAACAAAACAACTACCTTAAATTTCGAATATATTGCCGTTTTCGAATGCAGATACCTCTGACACGAGGACACTGGCTACTAGAACAACAAATATATAACAGGTTTAAGCATTGCATAGAATGTACCCACAGGAAAGCTACTACAAAATACTTACACTGAAGTGACAAAAGTCATGGGATACCTCTTAAAATCGTGTCGGCCCCCTCCTTTCGCCCGGCGAAGTGCAGCAACTCGACGTGGCATGAACTCAACAAGTCGTTGGAAGTCTTCTGCAGGAATATTGAGCCATGCTGTCTCGATAGACGTCCATAATTGTGAAAGCGTTGATGGTGCAGGATTTTGGGCACGAACAGACCTCTCGATGATGTCCCATAAATGATCGATGGGATTCATGTCGGGCGATCTAGGTGGTCAGATCATTCGTTGGAATTCTCCAGAATGTTCTTCAAACAAATCGCGAACAGTTGTGGCCCGGTGACATGGCGCATTGTCATCCATAAAAATCCCATCGTTGTTTGGGTACATGAAGTCCATGAATGGCTGCAAGTGATCTCCAAGTAGCTGAACATAAGCATTTCCAGTCAATGTTCGGTCCAGTCGCACCAGAGGACCAAGTCCATGCCATGAAAAACAGCCCACACCATTACGGGGCCACCACCAGCTTGAACAGTGCCTTGCTGACAGTTTGGGTCCATGGCTTCGTGGGGTCTGCGCCACACTCGAACCCTACCATCAGCTCTTACCAACTGAAATCGTGACTCATCGGACCAGGCCACGGTTTTCCATTCATCTAGGGACCAACCGATATGCTCACGTGCCCACGAGAGTCGCTGCAAGCGATGTCGTTCTGTCAGTAAAGGCACTCGAGTCGGTCTTCTGCTGGAATAGCCCAAGAAAGCTAAATTTCTCCGCACAGTTCTAACAGACAAGTTCCTTGTACGTCCCACATTGATTTCTGCGGTTATTTGACGCAGTGTTGCTTGTCTGTTAGAATTTACGACTCTTTTCAGACGTCGCCGGTTTCGGTCGTTAAGTGCAGGCGGTCGACCACTGCGCTGTCCATGGTGGGATGTTATGCCTGAAATTTCATACTCTCGGCACACTCTTGACACAGTGGATCTGGGAATGTTGAATTCCCTAACGATTTCCGAAATGGCATGACCCATGCGTCTAGCTCCAACTAACATTCCGCGTTCAAAGTCTGTTAATTCCCGTCGTGCGGTCATCATCACGTCAAAACCTCTTCACCTGAATAACTTGAACAGAAATGAAAGCTCTGCGAAAGCACTGCGCATTTATACCTGTTCTACGTGATGCTACTGCCATCTGAAAATTTGCATATTGCTATCCCATGACTTTTGTTTCTTGAAAATGTACACTGAAGTGACAATCTTATTAATAGTATCTAAGGTGTTTAAAGCCCCCTCCATTCTAATTTCTCAAGACTTATGAATTCTATGGTATTGTATAGGATTGTATTGTGTAGGGTTTCATTTTAAAGCTTCATTGTACAAAAATTTTTAAAATATATTTAAAATTATTGATATGATACAAAAATAAATGGAAAATTTTTTTAAATATATTTTTTTCCATTTATTTCCTTTTTCTATATTAAAAGCTAAAACAAACTAAAATAAAATATAAATAATGATAAAATGAAACAAATATTAAGGAAAAAAATAAATTAATTAAAAATATACTTTTACATTAACATGACGTTACAAATCATATTTATCGCATTTAAAGTTTCATTTTTAGATTCCAATCAACTATGTAATTGTTTAATTGGAAGGACAGATAGCATTTATGGAGATATACTATATTTTAACGACCTGTTTTAGTGATGAGAGAAAGGAAATTCCAAATAATCTTGCTAATTCTGGTCCATGGGTACCTGATGGCGGAGTGACTAGCGCTCTGGAGGTGGATGCCACAGGTTTATGGATGTTTGTAGTGGTTCGGAATACACTTTCAACAGTAGCTCCCGGTCTAATCTAACTATAGAGCTTTGGGTGTAGGATTAACAACCCTGTGCTGTAAAAAGAAATATCTCCTGTCTCGAAATCTACGAGCAGGCAACAGTTTGCACAACATCCCCAATGAAGAATTCTCATCCATAAATTTTACTGCTTATGGCAATTCCATTTTCCTTTAATTTTCGATTTGTGTATTGATGATTAAATTCTATTTATTGTTTTAAACTTGACCGTATTATTTATTGGTTCTATCTTATATGTTATTCATCAACATTTATTAATATTTTAGCGTGGAAATGTTTTGGAAATATCGCTTTATATTTTTTCACTGCATGTGGAGACTATTTGAAGCTCTAAACAAAAAGAAAACATGATTAATATTCTTATGTCTGATACTTTTTAAATGATCAAATTGTTTTCAAAAATGATTTCGAAACATAATTTTCACAGTTATAAAGCTATTTTTAGACAATAATAAAATAAGATTTCTTTTAAATATTTAAATTTTCCTCGCTCTGAAACTATTTGCATTTATTTAAAAGTTTCACGTAGAACTTCACGAGACATTTGTCAGAAGATAACGTAAGGAGAATAAAGAGTCAGAAAAGTACAAAGCATGGCTTAAATTAAATTCGCTGGAAAGATGGGGAAATTTTAAATAATTATGATGTTAAGAAGCTTAGCAGCCTTTTAAATTTAATTTTCACTAATATCACAACAAACAGCATGCTTAGGATTTTTTAGTGAGAAGCATTCCACTGCATGTAAGAATTTTATAATTGAAGTAGCATTAAAAGTAATTAAGGCAACTTAATTTAAGTTGCCTGTTAACAGTACGGGTTTATTTGTGAGATATGTAATTAAGCGGTTTTTAATTTTCATAATTAGAATATTAATATTTGATTTTCATGATTTTTTATTTATTTATAAGGTTTTGAATAAATTTATGGTTGTATTATTATGAAAGCGTCATCAGTTAAACATTATTTCTATTGAATATTAAAATTCACGATAGGGATATTTTCTAAATTATTAAGTTTTTTTACAGAATTATTAAGGAAAAGTACATAATCTGAAACAGTATAGATATTCAAAGCTATTCTTTTTCTGTCAATTTTTTTTTTATTTATAAAATTTTGAACTAACACGGTAGTAAACGGAAACGCCATCATTATTGAATATTAACATTTATTAACAAAATTATTAAAAACTGATAAAATTACTAAATCAAATATAAAATATATGTAAATAAATTACAAATAATGATTTAATTTAAGAATAATTGTTTTAACAAGTGGGTCTAGGGGTCGAGTGACTATCACTCTGACGCTCGGTGCTTTACGTTTTGGTCTTAAGTCCTAGCGGTGGCATGGATGCTTGTAGTGGTTCATAATTCACTTTAAGCAGTAGGCCCCGGTCTCATATGATTGTAAAATGTGGTGCGTAGGGCTGACAATACTACTTGTCAAAAGAAACCATCTCCTGTCTCGAAATCTGTCAGTAGGGGACGGTCGTGGCCCACTAAGGGCTGTTGTACCAGGGAATTAGTTGTTTTAGAATTGCGATGGTTCAATATTGAAGAATTTAAAAGTTCATTTTCTAACTTACTTTTGGATTATTCAATTCTTTCTATTTGCTCACCCTCTCCTATATATATATCTTGTTCAAATTTTCAATCGTTATTTAAATACTTTTTATTCATTCCACTCAAGTTCAAATACATTTTTTTTGCACCTGTAGTGGAGGACACTTGATGTGAATACAGTTTTTTTTTTAAATATTAATTCAGTAATTAAATTTAATTCATTATTTTTAATTTTTTTTTTTTAGATTTAAGTTGCATATATCTACCAATAGATGGCGCCAGATAAACTTAAAAAAATGAATGAAAATTATTTATAAAGGACTTTTTGCAATATAGTGAAAAAAAGTAGGAATTGACTTAATTTTATTTTTATTTTACTTGTTTGTCATGAAATAATAGTTTGTCATTTGATACAAACACGATTCTGAAATTTATCTCACATTTTTGAATAAACGGTTTTTTTACAGAATTAAAATTATTACGTAATTAAAAAAAAATCATAGGTGTTTATAACAATGCTTCTAATTATTTTAAAAGATAAAATGGTTAACTTTAGTTATCCTTTAGAATAATACGAAAACGAATATTAAATTGATTCGTCTAAAAAAAAAAACGCCTGAAAAAAATTTGCAAAAATACAATTGTGAATACATAAATTTTTGAGGGCAATTTTCATGTACAAAAATGTAATTTATTGAAAATCCATTAGTATACAATAATTTTTGAATATTCAATTTAAAAAATAGAATCTTGATGTTAAATAATTTCTTTTATAAATAGAATTTTATTTTGATTACTTTTAAGTTCGAGCTATAATCTATTCGAATCAGAATAAGTCACGTTCTAACTTGAATTATTCAGATACATGGAAGCTCAATGAATGCTCGAGTTATCACATCTCTACCGGAGTGGATGGACTAATTGCTGAGCTTACAGTTAATGGTGCACTAGCCGGTAAGGATCCATCAATTATGTATACGTTTGAGACAGTCAAGAAAAATATAAGCGGATTTAACGGAGAATTCTTAATTGAATTTTAAATGAATTCAGAATAGGAATATTTATTGAATACTTCCTTTGAGAGATTTTATTACCTAAATATTATAATGGAATTCTATAAAAATTTAAAAGAAAATGATCCAGTGCTGTAAATTTTAATATATTTGTTTTCTATTAATGCAGGGCTTCGGTGTTTGAGGAATTGATTTTAAAATTATTATTGATTCCGTTAGATTAGCTTTTGTAGATTGGAAACCATGATGAATGTTTAGAACAGCGGAAAAAAAAATTACTTGTCCTTCGGATTTCGAGAAAAGCGATTCAATTGTCCCGTGATCGCAAAGGCATACTGATGAAGCAAATTGTCTTGAGAATGGTTTAATTAATTGAATACATTAATCCCTGATGTTTTGGCTACTTCAGAACCTATTATAAAATAAGCACGAATATATATACTGTCGGCGCCTGACTAGCCGACTATCTGGCGTTCGGGGCCACAGGTTTCGGTTTCGAAACCTGGCATTGCCATAGATGTTTGAAGTGGGTCAGAATCCACTTTAAGCTGTGGGTCACGTGTCTAATATGACTGTAGAGCATTGGGCTTAGGGATGACAACTCTACTGCGTAAAAATGTCAGCGTCACGAAGCCAAGCTAGACCTCGCTCCTACGGGCGATCCATCACAACAGCAGCAGTTGTCCCTTTTCCCTTCGACCAAGAGACCACACGGTTTCGTGAGCTTGGTCTAGATGTTGCTGTCTACCAAGTGGGATAAGAACAACAACGCCATCGAGTCTCCTCATTTTTGAAAGTGTCTATAGCAAAGCCTGTAACGGATGGAACCTCTGCCCTAATGCTCACCAGCGGAGCGCGTTGTCACTAAGCCACGACTCAGGTAGAGATAACTGTAAATAAATTTTATAAATTATATATTATATAGAAGATATTTAATAAAAAAATTTAAATTGTGTTTTTACAATTAATACCTTTACCTAATATATTTACGTTTATGTTTACATTTACTTTTTACAATTATAAATAATATCTTATTAATACGTATACCTTTCTTTCTGTACTAATAAGAAACATATTCTACTTTTTTACTTTCATTAGAAAGCTCAATGTTTAATTAAATAAGAAATAATGAAGAAATCACGAAAAACATGTCCCAACATCAGTTTTCAAAATCATTTTTTTTTTGAGAATGTGATGTAATTTTACCATTTTCTTGATTTAATAAATAAAAGGCTTTGAAGAAATTTGAGACAACTTTTATTTTGGACTCTTCATCATTCAATATATAATCAAATTTTTTCCAGTCAGAAAATTTCTCCACTTGAATTGGTGCCTTAAACTTATTTTAATTTTTAAAAATGGAACGCTTCAAGCTATTTATAAATAAAATATTTCAGAGGTTCTTTTAATCAAAAGTATAAATTTTCTTTGAAATAAAAATCCGATACTTCTTTATTTATTATTATTACAGCCTGATTGTTTTCATTTATTATTGCTTCAAAGTAAGATTATTAAATAAAGATATATGACTCAAGGGTGATTCGAGTAACTTAAAAAGGGAATTTCATGATTATGATAAAAATCGATGATTCATCCATTCATTATTTTTATCATTGCCTGTAAATAAATTGAACTATTCAAAGTTTCAATTGAAGTATTATTATTGGGATTATATTTTACATTAATTACTTTACGTAATAATGAAATTTATTGTTTTGGACATTCATAGCAAAGGAAATTTTGAGTAAAAAAAACTACATGAGTTACAAAATTGTGGAAAAGGATTATGAATAGTTTAAATTTTTAAATTTCTTTCTTTCTTTTTTAATAACCTGCAGGGATATTTAAGAAAAATTAATTAATTATTTTATAATCAAATTCAATGTAGTACAGATAATGCAGATAATATTAAGAAATGTTTTGGATAAATCCTGATAATAATCTTTTTTTTAACAAAAATATTAATTATGTGTATTGTTAAATATGTAAAAATTTAATGCTGTTTTGGAAATTAAAAAATTACCATTTAAAAGTTTATTTGCACAGTAGCCGAAATTTTTGGCTCGATGGCCGTGTGAATGGAGCTAGCTCAGGGGGCCATGGATGTTTGTAGTGGTCCGAAATCCACTTTAAACCATAAGTTCCAGTCTAATGTGACTGTTGGGTTTAGGGTTAGCTAACCTACTCTGAAAAAGAAAACATCTCCTGCTTCGAAATCAGTCAATAAGCGGAAGCCTGTAGTGCCAGGAAATTAGTTAGTGCAAGTTTTTAATTTTTCAGAAATTTATATTGATTTATAGACCTAAACGTTTGAAAAGCTTTGGTGCTTATAACTACGTGATCAAAAAGTCAAACAAGTTAGCAGATTTGAAATTTCTAGAGGACACGATAAACGTGTTAGGCTGCTCCATTTAAAACCTTTTCGACGACACCTTAAAAAAGTTAGTTTTGTGACCGTGCTTCCTCCTATGCACAGCAAGAAACCCCTGTGGTGGTATAAGGTTAAATGGTCAGTAGGCCTCCAGACACTCACCCGAGAGGAAGTACAGCGTAACCGGTGCTGCCGCTGAGAAACATTTAGTTTACACTCTCTCATCCCTCGAGGTAAATATATTTAGCCCAATCCTCTATATATTAGTTCACCCTACAAACTCTCACACGGAGAAGTAGTATATAATATCGGGTTTTCGGGTTAGAAGTTCAATCTTTCCAAGAATCTATTATATATCTTTAAATGGGTTAATATTGCATATCTCTAATATTATGTATATGGTGCTTGTGCGCCTGTAAATAAAGCTATGTATTCTCAAACCTGTGTCTCCAAGTTTCAATCCAACCTCACCTGGTTACAATCCAGCTGCACAACCGACAACACACCAATATGTCTGTCAACCGCGGTCCTCTCAAACAGACAACACTACAGTTTCAAATTGTAATAGGCCTAAGGATAATGTAATTTTCAAAGGCCCTTTGATTAGTGACGTATTCAAGCATATCTGCCATATCAGTGGCAAGGGACTTCGGGTCAAGAAGTTTCCAAAATGACAATAACAACTTAAATAATCTTCCACTTCCTTTGAAACATGTCTGTGAAGATTATGACCAAAGATTAAAATAATGGCTATGATACAATGACATAACTTAATGACCTAAGTAGCACTCAATAGACTGCACGAACAATTCAAAACTATTATCAAGAACAAATAAATAAACAGCCAATAAGTTTTTAAAAAATATACTACTGGATAATAATCATAATTCAAGAGCTTTTATAGAATGTTTTGTATCAAGGATAAGTATTCTTTGAAAAATAATTAAACAACTATCCTTTTCTGCCTTTGTATATCACAGATTCTTAATTTGAACTAAGTTCTAGATTATTAATCTTTTACGGCGTCTGCGCCATCATTAAACTAATTAATTGCGTTGAAACAATTGCAACCGATCTAATGACGATGTATCTTAAAGCAAAGATAATTATTTATCCGACTTCAGAAGCTCCAAGTTGTATCCATTAAGGTAATATATCGACAAATCGAAATTCAAGCGTTTGTTTAATGAATTAAGCTATGCAATTGACTCAATTTTAATTTTTTTAAGGATTCACTTTCAATGAACTTTGAACTTCAAAAGATAATTGAAATGTTTAACTTCGGTGAAAGGGAATGATAAATGTTATTTTAAACAAATATTAAGCAATTAAGTTATAGTCTAGTTAATGATTATGTCTTATGCCATTGAAATAATTTGTTACCATGTGCTGCTTTAATTGTTCTCATTAAATAAACTTTAGCATTTTTCTTTTAAAATGAATGTTTTGATTCATAAAATGACGATTAATTGCTTAGTATATATATTCATATAGGATTAAGTGACATGAACGCAAATTAACAAAGGAAAGGTTAAATTCCAATAAGTAATCTGGTTTAAGAGTCTTTTACTTAACTTTACATCTTACCTCCCATATATGGTTATGTAGGCTGTTAAAAAGCTATTTGTTGTAAAATAATATATAAATAATTAAAATGTAGTGGATTATGGAGTGAATCAATTATAGAACTACAGAAAACTCATCGAATCTTAAGATAGATAAAAGAATGGCATGGTACTATATAACATATGTTTAAATGAATATAATGCAATACAAAAAGCAATGCAATATAAAAATAACGAAGAATGATTATAACATAATATGAAGATTTGGTATGTCATATCATATCATATTAATTTTAAAGAAAGCGTTCAGTCTATGGAGTCTCTGTATTAAATAACAAAATATTATCACTTAAAGGGAAAGAACGAACAAAGACGATTCAATTAGTATTTCAGGGACGTTGGTTTAAAAAAAAATGATTAATTTTTCGTTTTCTTCTAAAAAATATTGAAAAATGCTTTTCTATCTAGGCCATGAGTTGTAAAATTATATATCTGTGTCACTGAAGGTAAAATTTTTGAAGAGGGGATTTTAAGATATCATGATTTTTCTAGAGGACTTAGTGGTTGCATAATGTACTAAGGGTTCTCGATTTTTTTTTCACAGGATCAGATGTCTTCATCGAAAAGGTGAAATATATCGATGTATGTTGGGAATACATCATGATTACCTGTCAATAAAATTTAATTTTGAGTAAGAATTCTATATTTTTTGAAATTTTCTTTAGGATTTTTGAGAAGTTTCGCCTTGTATTGCTAATTGCTATGGTTCCAATCCTATTGCCAATCATCTTCTAACCATGAAATTTCTTAAACTTCGAAAAAGTAGTAAATTTCGAATTTAATCTTATAATGTAGTTTTAGTGTTCAAAAACCTATTTTAACAAAAAGTCTATTACTTTTGGACATAAACTCAAATTTATGTTTAGATAAATAAAACAAATTAACACTTTAAACTGTTTCATATTTTTAATAGAGACTTTTTAAAATGAAATGGTGCGGCGACAATAAATCATAATTGATGTAATTTAATTGACATTAAAATGTCATATGACATTGTAAAAATTGGCATTAAATGACATATAATCATTACTTTTATATTAAAATGTCTAATTAAATTGATCTTATAAAGATACTCGTATAAAGATGCTCTTTTATATAAAAATAAAACCACAAATTGCAAGAAATTAAATTCAATCAGCAGGCACAAATCATTCACACGGGAAGTTTTAAAAAATTGACCTATCTATAAAATGTACTATTGTTGAACTAAGCTGAATGCTCGTACTGATAGATGTACATAATTTAGAGCAAACCCATTCTGCGCTTTAACACACACACACAAACTTTTCGAAAACATTTCTCTCAAACACAACACGCATACTAATCGAAATTTGATCCAAGATACTTTCTGTTTTCATTCATATTTCTTTAGAGGAGAAATATTGCAAATTTCGCTTAGAAATTATAAAATACTGGTGTAAATTAATACTAATAGTAAATATTCAATAAACATTTAATATACCAGTCTTTTATAAATTCTATGAGAAGATTGCAATATTTTTTGTCTGAAGAAATACAAATGGCAACAGAAAGTTTCTTGGATCAAATCTCGAAAACTTTTATCTTAGACTCTGTCATTCATGGTACATAGTTTCAATTTTAAGTTCTCAAACATCTTTCAGAAGTTCTTTGAAAGAACTGTTTTAAAAATAGATAGCATTAAGTCTTTGATAGCATTTACAACTTTTTTAAAAATCATTAAGCGTAAATTTCTTCATTTCAGGATCTGCCTTAATACAAACAATTTCGTTTTTTTTGTATGTCAAAAAAAATATGTGAGTTGCATATATGAATAAATCATGAATACAATTTTGATCCGAATATGTTATCTGGTCTTCTTTTATTATGATTTTAAATAAGAGGGAAATAAAAGCTCTGCTGTAGAGATATTTTGCAACAGATTCAACTAATGTCATTACACTATTTGCAGCATATTCACATTTTCCCAAACATATAAACTAGTTTTTTTTACCACGCAAATGTGTAACAACAAAACGGAACTTTTATTAGATAAAAGTTTATTGTAATGCTATCGTGATGCTTTTGGGAAAAATATTAAATGGAATTAGATAACGACAGAATGACTGAAACTATATATCATTGCCGAAAATTATCACCGTATATATATATGGTTTCTTTAGTAAATCTCCCAATTTGAACTAGCAAAGCAGCTGTTTAAAATTCCATATGACTTAAAGATAGCCAACAGTAGTTTGTATTATTAGTAGTATATACTACTAATGATGACATTATGCTATGAATATGAAGAGGATGAAACTTTCAAGTATTTCTTTTTATTTTAATGGGTTTTAAAATAGTTGATTTTAAAGTTTTCCTGGTAGAAAATAAAATGTAAGAGGCCTAAATGACCGAGTGACTAGCGCTCGGTATCACAGGTGTCGTCAGTCCCGGCGATGCCATGAATGTTTGTAGTGGTTCGAATCCACTTTAAACCGTAGGTGCCAATCAAATATGACTGTTGATAACCCTACTTCTAAAAAGAAAAAAAAACATCTCATATGTCGGAATCTGCCAGTAGGCATTAGGTCAACCACCATGGGATTGCCACGCCATTGAAGAAGAAATTAAATGTATAGATTACTAGCAATTTTAGAAAAATCAGAAATGAGAATAAACCATACCTGACATGATCATAGCAGTGGATGTAAATGCGATGAAACTGTTGAGCCGACAGGATCTTACGATTATTGTGAAACTCTTCGTCCTCATCTGAAGCCATGTCGCGTATCATTTCCAGTACAACGAAACGGGGTAAAACACTAAGCAGCAAGCGCTCCTGGAAAAAAAAAACAATTATTTATTATAGTTATACATGGCTAATATATTTAAGCAATATATTTTCATTATATTACTGTGGCAAAGCCTCCCAGAACGCGAGAAAGATTCTTCACTAGAGGGCATTCACTAGAGTCTCTCATGAACTGGAAACAAAAAACTGTACATACTGCATACCGTTACAGTATTGTAATCGTACACATGTACATGCATCAAGCGATTTTGAAAATACTATTGTGTGGCAGTTCTGTAATGTAAAAGAATTATTTAACTCAATTAAAATTTGACTTGTTTTTTAATAAATCTCAATGTGTTATTAGAGAGTTTTTGAATACCGTTTTTGGACGTCCGTTATTTTTCTCCCTAGCGCGCATGCTCATCTTATTACAGATACGCATGCGCAATTTCCTATGAGCATGCGCGATTTAAACTTGCAAAAACATTTTTAATTATCTTAGAACAACCAATTTTAGATTTCCATTTTTCACCTCTATTTTATTATTGTTATTTTGGTCAATCGTAAAATAGGGCCTGTTGGGATTTTGCGACTTTTTATGATTCCTACTTAGCGATAAGTCGCCAAATATGGTAACCCGGATTTCATGTACTGTTGGAAATTCACATCACTTACAATCGCAACCTTTTCTTGGCGCACATTGGCGTAAAGAGTTTTTGACGCTAAATCCCAGCGGAACCTATTCTTCGATTTGGCCGTTATTTTTTATTCAACAGGTATCTTAATAATCTTTTGCTTTAATTTTAATAGCATTTATTCCAAAATATACGTTATTGTTATTTTCATTGCCATAAATGGTTTATTTTCATATCAATGGAATTGAATTTTTAGTTTTTTTAATACCATTAATAAATGCAATCCTTAGAGAAAAAATATATTCGTGCTTAAAATAATTCACGCAATATTCAAACAACGCTAATATTATTCCACAAAGAAGACTGTTGTTATCTAATGTTCGAAAAGCAATTTATTTTAAGACAGCAGGGAAAACTAATTTCCCATTGTTTAAGAAACCATTTCTGCTCAAATAGTCTTGAATTATTCCCAAACAATTTATTGGGAAGAAATTTGAGCATTATATTATTTTAATATCTTCTTCTACAAGCTTCTATTAATGATTCCCAAATGAATGTAAAAAAAATAGTGAATATGTATTAAATGTAAACGAAAGAATACACAAAAGCTTTTTAAAGGAAATGAAATTTTTATGACCCCAAAATTTATTAAAATATTTTCACCACAAATAACTGATATGTTTTTATTGTTTATTCTTTCCTACAATGTAGTAGTAGTAGTAGTAATGCTTAATTTATTACATCATGAAGAGTTCTTTTTTATTATGCTTGCTAAGTCATTAAATAAGTAATTTAAAAGAAAAATGAAATTAATGGAATTTAGTCAGATATTAAATTTGAATAATATATTTTAAATTAATTAAATTATTGAATCAGAAACAATTTTTGTTGTTTGAAATAACTATTTCAAAATTTTACAAAATTCTTAAAATACAAATTTTATTTTTGAAAATAAAAAAAAAAATATTATCAATAGATTATTTAATTTATTTGAAATTCCTAAAATGTAAAATTTATATACATTTCTAAATTCAATTCTAAATTTTCATTCTTTGCAAATTTTCAAAATTTTCTTTTTTTTTTTTTTTTATACTATTGCAATTTTATGTCATATAAACAACATTTAAATACCATGTAATACACCTAAAATACTTTAAGATTTGTAATCGTCTCTTATTATATTTATGTACCAGATCTCTGATTACCAAAATGATTTTAAAATAGATGCTACTTTTAGATCACTTAAACAAAATTTCAGAGGATTATCATCCCAAATATCCCCAGATTCATAACGAACTCATTCAGTCTGTACTTGTATACCATTCTGGGGTCTCAAGTTCCAGAAAAATATCACGAGCAGTTTTTGATGTAAAACAAGTAATATAATTTTTTTTTTTTTAAAGTCAGTTCCTACTTTTTTTTTCACTATATTGCCGGAAGTCCTTTATAAATAATTTTCATTCATTTATTAAAGTTTATCTGGCGCCATCTATTGGTAGATACATGCAACTAAATCTAAAAACAACTAAAATTAATTAATTAAATTTAATTACTGAATTAATATTTGATAAAACTGTATTAACATGAAGTGTCACCCACTACAAATTTTAAAAAAAATGCATTTGAACTTGAGTGGATAAATAAAAAGCATTTTATGAACGATTGAAAATTTGAACAAGATATATATAGGGGAGTGTGAGCTAATAGAAGGAATTGAAAAAACACTGTGGTTTGTTCAGATCGCACACCGAGAAATGTTCTATAATCGTGGTACCTACGAAATAACTTGCTCTTCGAGAGTTCAAATATAAAAAAAAAATTTAAAAATTTAAAAAAAAATTATAATCGACTGAGTTGATATAAAGTTTACACATAAAATTTAGAAATTAATTTGAGAAAAAAAAACTCATAACAGCCATCTAAAAAAATACTGTAGAATTATAAACGATTTTCTTTTCCTGAAAAACTCATTTTTATTTTGAAATAAAATTGTCCTTGCTTTCACCAGACGATCTTTTAAAACAATTTTACATTAATTTTTTTCTGAATTAACTTTTTCGCTAAATCATTTAATAATTCCTTAATTGTTTCTAAATAAATATTATGTATAAATAAATTCATGTAAGAAATATATAAAAAAAAAAATATCATGAAACACATTAAAAAAATTGCAGATTTTAGTGAAAATGCCCAAACTTGGAAGTGGCAAGGACACGAAAATCCTTGCTTTCCGAAGTATTATCCATATATTTTATGGGTAAAAATACAATCCTGTTTGAAAATCTGACTTTTCTTGATATTTTGGCATTAATCTTTAAAAAACATTTTAGTGCCATGTTGTGCACGACTTAGGTTAAATTCTAAGTCTAAATCATCCGCAAATACTCTTTCAAGACTTTCTATCATATTACCATCGATTCATACATTAGAATCATACCATACTAGTAAATTTATATTTACTTTAATTGTTAAAGCATCACTTTGGCCCATTAATTGTTCCAGCATTTAAAATTTCTCTTTAATTCTTCTACTTTTTTTTATTTATCTTAATTCAAAAATCCTACCTAGCATTTTTTAGCAACACTACTACTGTGCCCAAAAAGTAAGACCAAATTTTTTTTTCAAAAACTCTTTATTTATTCTTCCAAATTTATTTAATAACCTTCAAAGTAATCCCCTTCGGACACAATGCACTTATGCCAACTTTTTTTCAATCCTCAATGCATACTAAAAAGTTATCGTCAGGGATGGCCTTCAAAGCGTGCGGCGATTCACTTTGAATCTCTTCAATCGTCTAAAAATGGTGTCCCCGGAGTGGTCTTTTGAGTTTAAGGAATAGCCAAAAGTCGCATTGTGTGAATACAGTGGTGGTTGTGGAATGATATGGGTTTCATTTTTGGCGAAAAAGACACGAAAATCAATGTAGTGAGAGCTGGAGCATTCAGTGTTTTCGGTACTAATCAAGATTTGACGCGTTTGAGGCCCAAATTAAATGGACTGCTCCTTTTGAAATTCCTACATCATCAGCAAGGTCAGTCGTAACTAATTGTAAATCGACGGTTTGCAAGCACCAAATCATCAATTTTAGGACGTGAGTTTCGTCGGTTGAGGGTGATGGCCGGCCAGAGTCTTCAACGCTTTCTCTTCCGTCTTTTGAACTGTTTATACCATTCTAAACATTTCTTTTCGATATAGGAATGCTCACCGAATGCCTTCTGCAGCATTCTATACGTTTCCGCAAACAACGCTTAATGCAAGTTCTTTGATCAATTGAATCTGACATTTCGAAAATCGCCGGAATCAGTTTTAGCGTCTCACAAAGCAAGCGTAATCCAAACACTAATGAATATTTTGATGTCAAATTTCACACAGATGTCAGGATAGTGCCATCAACCTAAAAAGAGAACAAATTGAAATTCCATAAGCCCCGAATTTTAAATTGAAAATAGGTCTTACTTTTGGACCCAGTAGTAAATGGTGGCATAGAACTAGAACCTCCGTTTTTTCCTCTCCGTTTTGAGCGATGTCGTTCATTCTTTACAGAGCAAATATGTACACTCCTCATTTAATTGTTAACTTAAAATTCCGCAGCCAGATTATTAACTCATTATTACATTTTCTCAGATGAAGAGTTTTATGTAATTAATTTACTCCCGCGCTATTGTTACGGCATAGGCTCTCCGCAATTGTTACGTCTATTGCCATTTATGATTAAACGAGAATATAAATCAAGAAATCTTCACTCACTTGTTTGTTGTTTTCCTTAGCAGTCTTGTGTCTGGTCTCTATCGCCCTCCTTGTCTCCAGAAAAGCATTTCTTTGCGCTCTGTCCGTAAGGTATTTTGTATACATACTTACCAAGTTTATGCACGTATAAAAAGCAAAGCGTTAGTCAGCACCTAGAAAAAGAAAAGAATAGGTGAATTTAATATACCAATTTTTACAATCCATAGAAAAATTTAAATTATAATTACTGCCACTGTTTAAATTTTTTTTTTTTTTTTACACTTCTAAAAATATTTTCTAGGATCTGAATATAAAAATGCAGTTTTTTACAGAAAAATTGTGAATCAGATATATTAAAATAAATTATACGAATTATATGCTCCCACATCTTTTAAGTCTTGTTCGATTTATTAAGATTTTTTAATTTTTGAAGATAGATACTGACCTCTTATTTTACTGGTGCAACAGAACCATGAACGAAATTTGTGATGTGTGTGAAAAACATATACTTTTTTCTTTTATATTATTTGATGGACGACATGGACCACCAAATCCTAAACTGACACGCACTATAGTAATTTGGACAATCCCTCTTCTACATGATCTGTCATATATCATGCGTGGTGCGGAATACGGAAGAGTGGCATATCGAGATCTATATTCTCCGAGAATTTATTAACTGCCCATAAACCTCCAACTGGAAGATTTTTAGGTGATGTCTATAGATAACAATCTGTCCATGTAACATTTCTTGTGGTTCCACTTCACGTCACCAATGGAGGCAATGGATGCGAACTCTTTTTAGCAGCTATGTTACAAGATCAGATTAATGACTATAGTGGACATCAGTGATCCCAGACTGCGTTACCATGGATTTCTTATTTTGAGGATAATTAAATGTCAAATATATGAAACATTATCTGCTACCATCGGATCTATTTCGTTATATCACCGTTGCACGCAATCGTGAAATATCTTTTGTTGATGAATGTGTATAAAGACATAATGTCTGGAATACAAATAAACATTAAGTTAATGTTTGACATTAACTTAATGGATGTTTTTAATGGAATCATCGTATCGTTGAAAACTGTTTTATTCACTAAACTATAATGTATTTTCATAATTTTGTTTTAATTCTTTAAGTGTTGTAAAACATTTCTCGCATTGATTTCGGATATTTTGGGGTGTTAATCATCGTATCCGTATTCACAATATGTCTAAATTAATGACACTCTACAACTTTAGATAAATTTTAAACTTTAATCCACATCTCATAATTTTCAAATTTACGGATTCATCTAAGTGGAGCCTGTTTGCCGATGACAAGTGCTCTGGCGTTCTGGAGTTTTTGGGTCCTAGTGCCGGCGGTGTAATAGATGTTTGTAGAGGTTTGAAATCCACATTAAACAGCGGGTTCCGACCTCATATGACTGTAGACCGCTGGCCGTAGGGTTGACAATCTTCAACCCTACCCCGTAAAAAGAAAACATCTCCTGTATCGAAATCTGTCTTGGACTGTCTTCCATGGCCCGCCATGGGACTGTTAGTCAATGAAAAAAGCAGCTCGTGAAAATTTAAACTAAGGGAAATTCAAAGTGTTTCATTTCATAGTACATAGTCATTTATTCCATATCCAGCCACAACATTCAATTGACTCGGATTCACCAGTTATTTTTGTTATTCACCAGGTATTTAAATAAAATAATATAAGCTGCATATTAATAATCGTAATTAATTCTTTTAAATTTTCCTTCTTCACACATCCGAAGAAAGATACATTTCTTTAAAAAAATTAAACCAAAAAAAAAAAAAAAAAAGTTGAGGTTTTCATATGGCTTTAGTAAAATTACTATTAGTTTATTTAAATATTTTACTTTCAAAAATTGGTATTAAAACTAAAAAAAAAAAAAAGTGAAAATGCAATTGTTATTTTAACGCATGTCCATTGATTTATGAAAACTCAAGTAAATTTTTACTAAACACTCTTTATGAGAATATTTATTCAAATTTCAGAAAAGTAAAAGAAAGAAAAAAAATAAATAAATAAGGAGATTGAAGTTATTTTGAAAAGTTGAAGCGTTGTAATTTCAAACTGTTTTATCTCAAAAGAACTTGTTAAGAAACATGCAGGTTAAAATGAAATGTTCATCACTTCACGATTTATTTTTTTTTTAAAAATTGTGCATGATAAATGAAACAAATAACAAAATAAGTGAAAGAGGAAAACAATGTTCTGAAGTGTCAGTTAATTACAACACATTTTGAATTTTAGGATGTTTTGGAATTCATAATCTAAAGGGAAAAAAAATTGACAGTTGCGTTTAAGAGTTATTTTCCTTCTTAAAATATAATTGCCAGCTATTCATGACAGATTTTTTTTTTTTTTTTTAGCGAAGTTTTTAAAAATGAGAATTAATTATTATTCATTTCAAAAACAAAAGTCATTAAAATACAGATATTTCAGCAAATTCGTAATTCCAGCTTTTGAAAGATAAAAAAGCAACAACAAGGAATGAAAAAGTTGTGACGATTAATTTTTTTTTTGAATTGTCTCTGAGATTTTGATATTTAATAATTGCTGTACATTCAGAATTCTTCTTAGATTAATTGTTAATCTAATTATGTATTTATAAGCATTAAAATTTTTAAAAACTTTATATTTGAAAAATAATTTAGAGTAAATACAAAATAAAAATATAACTATACTAAGTGTAAAAATTAAGTAACTTAACACCATGTAAAAATTAAGTATAAATCTTTTTTTTTTTTTAATTTTCTAGTGACATTATTGGTATGTTTTTAAAATTAAAATTATCAACGCTATAAAACAATTTGTAATTTTAAATATATTATTAAGATGTTTTGCTATTTTATCCTTCAATTTAATAAATTAAAGCATTTGAATTAAATTTGAATTTAGCAATGAGCAAGCATAGAAAACTACTATTTTTAAGCATGGCAATGTTAAATAGAAAAGACTTTCGAAATACTAGAGTTTTGATATATGCTTAAAAGTATTAAACAAGCTATTTAATAGATAGCACCACAAAAATATGAAAATTTCTGCTGATGGCGTTAAAACATAAAAAAATGAGGCAATTGCCCTGATTTCGAGATTACTCCTCATTGCAGTAGGCAAACGGTTTTTCAATACCATGGGACTGTTGCGCCAATAAAGAAAAAGTTCATTAATTTACAATTGGGTGGGGGTGGGGGGGGGGGGGGCAATTCAATGTGTTCCAACGTGTAGCACATAGTCATATTTCTATATCAGTCCATTCATTGCTGTAACTGACACAATTTTCAGATATTTTAGCAGAAATGGACATAATAATATTAATATACAGCATTTATTGTTTAATTGTTTTACATTTTCTTCTACTTAAGTCTGAATAAAGAATCAGTGCTTAAAAATGACTGAAACGGCAAAACAATAAGTTGAAGTTTTCCTATGAAGATGGGTTTAATAAAATTAATATTAAGTCTATTTAAAAATTTGACTTTCAGATATTGGCACTAAAAATAAAAATGCAATTGTTATTTTTTAAATATTTAATACATGTCCTACCTTTATGAAATCTCAAGTAATCTCTCAAGTAAATTTTTGCGCAAAAATCTCTTTACGAGAACACTTATTCAAATTTGAGAAAAGGAATAAAAAATAATGAATAAATAAAGGAAGATTGAAGCTATTTTGAACAGTTTAAGCGTTGCAATTTCAGCTAGTTTTTATCTCAAGAGAACATGTTAAGAAACATGCAAGAGAAAATGAAATTTTCATCACTTTACAATTTATTTATTTTTGTTAAAATTCTGCATGATAAATGAAATACATAACATAACATTTTTTTACGGGTAGTGTCTGGAGATTTTGATATTTAATAACTGGTGTATTTGACAGTTGCGTTAATTCTTCTTTAGATTAATCGGAAGTCATGACAGTAATTATGTATTTTAAGCATTGATATTTTTAAAAAAAAAAACTTTATGTTTGAAAAATAATTTAGGAGTAAATACAAAATAAAAATATAACTATACTAAGTGTAAAAATTAAGTAACCTAACACAAAATGTAAATTTAATCCTTAAATTTTAGTTTTTTTTTAAATTTTCTAGTGACGTTATTGGCATGTTTTTAAAAGTTAAAATTATCAACGCTATCAAACTGTTTGTGATTTTAAATATTTTATTAAGGCGCTTTGCTATTTTGTCTTTCAACTTAATAAATTAAATCATTTGAATTAAATTTAAATTTAGCAATGAGCAAGCACAGAAAATATCTATTTCTAAGCATGGCATTGTTAAATAGAAAGACTTTCGACATACTAGAATTTTGATATATGTTTAAAAGTATTAAACAAGCTATTTAATAGATAGCGCCACAAAAATATGAAAATTTCTGCTGATGGCGTTAAAACCTAAAACCAAAAAACTCTTACTTCTTAACGAGAATAAATTGCTTTATTCAAATTTGAGAAAAAAAAATTAAATTAGAAATCAATAAATAAATAAAAAAAAAATTGAAGTTATTTTAAAAAGTTGAAGCATTGTAATTTCAGCTTGTTTTATCTCAAGAGAACTTGTTAAGAAAATATGCAGGTGAAAATGAAATGTTCATCAGGTGAACGATTCATATTTTTTTTCAAAAATTGTGCATGATAAATGAAATAAATAAAAAAATAAGGAAGAAGAAAACAATGTTCTGAAGTGTCAGTTAATTACAACATATTTTGTATTTTAAGATGTTTTGGAATGCGTAATCTAAGGGAAAAAAATTGACAGTTGCGTTTAAGAATTATTCTTCCTTCTCAAAATATAGTGCGAGGTAGTCATGACATTTATTTCCGAAGTTTTAAAATTGAGGATTAATTAATATTCATTTTGAAAAACTAAAGTCATTAAAATACAACATTTCAGCAAATTCGTTAGTTCCAACTTTTGAAGGTTAAAAGTATAACAACAACAAGGAATTAAAAGTTGTGATGATAAATTTTTTATGAATTGTCTTTGGATATTTTGATATTTAATAATTGCTGTACGTTCAGAATTCTTCTTAGATTAATCAGTAATCTAATTATGTACTCGTAAGCATTACAATTTTTAAAAATTTAGATTTGTGAAATGATTTACTGTAAGTGCAAAATAAAAATTAAAAGCTATACTAAGTGTAAAAATTAAGTAACTTAACACAAAATATAAAAATTAAGTCTTAATCTTTCCTTTTTTAAATTTTCTAATGGCATTTATTGGCTTGTTTTAAAAGTTAAAATTATCAACGCTATCAAAATATTTGTACCTTTAAATATTTTATTAAGACTCTTTTCTGTTTATCTTCAAATTAATAAATTAAATCTCTTGAATTAAATTTAAATTCAGCAATGAGCAAGCAGAGAAAATATGATATTTCTAATCATGGCAATGTTAAATAGCAAAGACATTCGACATACAAGAGTTTTGATATATGTTTAAAAGTATTAAACAAGCTATCTAACAGATAGCACCACAAAAATATGAAAATTTCTGCTGATGGTGTTAAAACATAAAACAATGAGGCCCTGATTTCGAGTTTACTCCTCATTGCAGTAGGCAAACAGTCTTTCGCTACCATGGGGCTGTTGCACCAATAGAGAAGAAGCTCATTAATTTACAATGGGGGGGCAATTCAATGTGTTCCAACGTGTAGCACATAGTCATATATCCAGCCACGTCCATTGCTGTAACTGACGCAATTTTCAGATATTTGAGCAGAAATGGACTTAATAGTATTAATATACTAATATACTGCATTTATTGTTTAATTGCTTTACATTTTTCCTCTACTCAAGTCTGAAGAAAGATACATTGCTTAAAAAAAAAACCGAAAAAGCAAAAAAAAGTTGAGGTTTTAATATGAAGAGGTTTAATAAAATTAATATTGAGTTTATTTAAAAAAATTTGACTTCCAGACATTGCCATTAAAAAAAAATGCAATTGTTATTTTTGTTAAGAAATATTTAATAAATGTCCTTGCTTTATGATGAAAACTCAAGTAAATTTTTTTACGCGAAATTTCTTAACGAGAATACTTATTCAAATCTGAGATGGAGGAATAAAGAAAAAATAAATAAATAAAGGAAGATTGAAGTTATTTTGAAAAGTTGAAGCGTTGCAATTTCAGCTTGTTTTATCTCAAGAGAATTTGTTAAAAAATATGCAGGTGAAAATGAAATGTTCATCACTTCACGATTTTTTATTTTAAAAATTGTGCATGATAAATGAAACAAATAACAAAATAAGGAGAGAGGAAAACAATGTTCTGAAGTGTCAGTTAATTACAACATATTTTGTATTTTTAGGATGTTTTGGAATTCATAATCTAAGGGAAAAAAATTGACAGTTGCGCTTAAAATTATTCTTCCTTCTTAAAATATATAATTGCGAACTTGTCATGACAGTTTTTTTTTTTCGCGAAGTTTTTAAAAATGAGGATTAATTAATATTCATTTCGAAAAACAAAAGTCATTACAAATACAGATATTTCAGCAATTCGTTATTCCAGCTTTTTGAAGGATAAAAAAAGCAACAACAACAAGGAATTAAAAGTTGTGATGATTAAGTTTTTTTTACTACTTGTCTCTGGAGATTTTAATATTTAATAATTGCAGTATATTCAGAATTCTTCTTAGATTAATCAGTAATCTAATTATGAACTTGTGAGCATTAAAATTTTTAAAAACTTCATATTTGAAAAATTATTTACAATAAGTACAAATTAAAAAAAAAACTATACTAAGTGTAAAAATTAAGTAACTTAATGCAAAATGTAAAAATTAAGTCTTTGTTATCTTTCTTTTTTGAAATTTTCTAATGACATTATTGGTTTGTTTTTAAAAGTTAAAATTATCAGCGTTATCAAAATATTTGTAGGTTTAAACATATTTTTAAGAAGGTTTGCTATTTTATCTTTCAACTTAATAAATTAAATCATTTGAATTAAATTTAAATTCAGCAATTCAGCAGAGAAAATACATTATTCTAAGCATTATTTCTCTTTCTTTCTAATGTTAAATAGCAAAGACTTTCTATATACTGGAGTTTTGATATATTCTTAAAAGGATTACATGAGTTAATCAAGCTATTTTATAGATATCACCACAAAAAATGTGAAAATTTCTGATAATGGCGTTAAAACATAAAAAAATGCTGCAGTTGCCCTAATTTCGAGCTTACTCCTCATCATGTCTTTGATTGTCCAGCTATTGCAGCCGCCATGCATTGTCTGGACCATCCCTCGGAGGAGGATTTATATTCCTAGCTGACAATCAACAAAGCCAACATTATTCGGCAGCACTCCATTATTTGATTTTCTTGTACTGTTTAGGGGGATACGAAACAACAACAATATTTAATAGATGGTGTCACGAAGATGTGGTATTCCACGCTGGTTCAAAAATAATTACCCCAGGTTTTGTTTAGATTTATATACAGTTTCTTTTATTTACAAGTCTGTACATTTGAAACATTCAAACTCCACATTAATTGTTCTTCATATTATTATTTTTATTACATCACGTACAATTAAGTATTCAAAATTAGTTAAAGGCAACTGACCTCAACACCAATTGAACTTATTTAATCTTGAGACAGATACAACAGTGCCTCTACTCAGGGTGAATCCTTCTCCGTATCTGTGGTAAATTAAACAACTTATGTTTCAGACCAATGTTATTCAACCTGGTTCTTACAGGTTACTAGTGGGCATTCTTGCTGTTATGGGGGACGGTAGGAATTTTGTCCGTTTTTAAAAAATAATGTTTTAAAACTTTCCATAGCAATTTTTGACACCCTATCTGTTTTAACAATTAAAAACAATATAAAATGATGCTTTTTATTTGGTAGATATATTCATGAGATTTAATGCTAGCAGTTAGCAGCTTCAAGGAGCAAATAAAACTCCTGTAAGTTGCCACAGTATTGTGACATTATTCATTGAAAAACTTGAACTGCTTTGTTATAGCCTATAGAATTGCATCAGTTTCCTGATTAATCTATAAAAGATTATGCAATTCCAGAGGATATTGACAGATTTAGCCACTTCAACGAACTTAAATTGGACGTAGGAAAAGTAGTTTGAATTTATTTTGAAATTGAAGGTGTATGACTGGATGGAAATTCCTTTTACCACAAACATTGAAGAGGCTAATACAACTTGCTAAGAACTGCCAGAAATGGGTACGATGAAGAAAGTAAATATAAATTTATGGTAAAACCCTATGAAAAAATAAAAATTACCTGTTTTATATTCAAATTTGGGGAAAATGATGGTCATTTTATTGATACCTTTCCTTACCTCATATCTTGTGAAATCAGGCTTTAGTGCTGTTAATCATAGTATGAACGAAGAAAGAAACCGTCTGAATATTTTCAAAAAGAGGAGACCTTCGTTTGTCCCTTACAAAAATTAAGCGAGATATCAATATTTTGTTTTTGCAGCATCACCTTTGGGAACCTCATTGATAATTTAATTAAATAAATGTTATTTCATCAGACTTCATGCTTCTATGTATGCAAATATGATAGAATCATGATGAACAACAGTTTTACATAATTGATAATGATAAAACAAGGATTTAGATATGAAAGGCAGTAGGGTGATTTTAGAAGTTCAAATACATGAAGGTCTAAAAACAATTTAATCACAGTAAGTTAGCAAAAACTTAGCAAAAATCAATATAAATGATTTGGTAAGTAATTATTATTCTATGCTATAGCTCTGCTTTATAATTTTTATAAAAGTAAAACTACTTCCTAACTTTAAGAATCGCCATTATTGGAGAACAGGTGGGCGGTTAGAAAGTTTTACTACTAGCAGAAATACAAAGTGGGCGTGGGTATAAAAAAGGTGAAGAGCTCTGTTTTAGACAGATGAAACGACCAAACCTCCTCGTCGGTTGAACTCTGTTTCTCGTGTTCTTATATTCTTTCATTTCCTTCCACCCACGCATTCTTTCCTTTTCTTTTTGCATCAGGTAAAAGAAGGACAGAAGGAAATGACATCTCTTTACAGCCACTTCCCGCCGACCCCACCTTTTTAGTCTCAAGACAACAGAAACGTGGCATGCATACACTCTACAGATGGAATTACTTTTGGTAAATAAATATTAGTCATTTCAAAGTACTTTACATGGATGGAAAATTTGAGTGCACTGAATATGAAATGATGACATTTGAATTGCAGACAAAAACAGACGAAAGAAGAGCCATTGTTTTTCATTGCATGTTTTGTTGATGGAATATGAATTGACTTTTAAAAAAAAAAATTGTTTTTCAAAAAGTTGTATTGCAAATATTCCTCAGACAATCTCATATCGTATTCAGAATTTATTATATTATTTAATGTTGTTTATTATATTATAATATATTTATGCAAAATTATTAAAATTAGCATTATTTACGTATTTGAACACTTATAATTAAATAAAAGTAATCCAAATAACATTATTTTTTGTAATTTCAATATAGGATCATAATTGAATATTGGCTCACTACTTTTATTTAACGATTATTCAATAGATTTTTAAGTGCTATGAATAGAATATTTTTAAGTTTCGTACATTTTTTACTTAATTTTTGATTAACATTATTAAAATACTGTAATCATGCTTCCTCCTACACACTGGCAAAAGCGTCACCTGTGGCGTTAAGGAGAAACTGTCAGTCGAGATTCTCACCCGAGAGGAAGTACAGTCTCTACAGTCTCACCCGGAGATAAAATATATATAGCGCTACCCTGCACCGTAGTTCGCCTACAAACTCTCACAAGAAAAGGAAGTATATTTCTCGCATCCTGCACGTAGCGGAGTAACGGATTTTCGGTTTAGAAGTGAAATCCTTCCACGAAACCATAATTAAATGTCTTTAAATATGTTAAATATAGTATGTCTCTAATTGTATATGTGTGGTGTTTGTGAGTATGTAAATAAAATTGTAAGTTCTCCATCCTGTGCCTCAAGTATCTCAACATAACCACATCCAGTTAAAAGTATTGTAGTGCGCAGGTTGGGCAACCTGCACTACAATACTTTTTAATCAATAAAAACATCAAATTGAAGAAAGAAAAGAAAGTTCAAATAGTACACTATTTGAAATTTGTTAATAATTTTCTTAGTAATTAAGGAAAGTGGCGAATAAAAATTACAAAGAATAATCGATTAAAAAGAGTTATGTAATAATAATATCAGAATCTGAAGAAAGATGCAAATTCTCAATTCAATAAAGATTAAGGAAATTTAGATATAAAACGCAGAAAATCTTTTCTTGACATTAATGCTTCTATAAATTAGTTATTATATTATCAATAAAGATCTAGCAACCTAAATAAATGACTTACACACCTATAATATATTATGATTTATTACCTAATAAAAAATGATTTATGACATTCATGCTTTATATATTAAGCTGCGATTATAAAAATGATTTAAGGAAAGAAACTTTCTCTCCTCTTCCTACAAAAAAGTATCATTGAACTCTTTTATATTGATCTGAAACAATTTCTCTTAAGAAATATAGCAGTGTTGTAGGAATTTTACTAATAAAATTAATTGAATAATAGTGCTGTTGAGAAATGTGACCAGTTTTAAACCTTTAAATCTGAAATAAAAATATGATTTAGAAACATTTTTACATCAATTTACATAAAAAGAACTCTTTGATTTGAGATCATTCCCAACTAACAGATTTAAAAGATGTGTAATGTTATCAGATGCACCAAAGACCAGGTTCCAGATACAGAGAATTTTGGGGTTTTCCATATCCAAATCTTTCTTTCAGACTAATGGCAGAACTTTCTCGCCTAAAGATTTATCCATATTCGATATCAGATTTATCTATATTCAGTTTATCTACATTCGGTATATTTTTGTTCAGTTTCTATTTTTCTAACCAATTTAGAAACTCAGTGCAAGTCGTATTAGTTCAGACGACTTAAAAGTTTGCCAAATAATGATAAAAAAACCTGAATTATGTTTTCATATATAGTTCAGAAAAGGGAATAAATAACATAATTTAATAATATAATATAATATAATGCTATTTTATATATATAGCTTTTATTTATTAGGAAATTGTTGTGCTTAGTAATAAAATGGCTATGTTATTATTTTTAATTTAAAAATAGGCGCTATTTATTTTAAAAAAAATTATATTAAAAATAATTTTGAATATTGATATGATATTATAAATACGAATATTGATATTCCACATAAATAATTGAATAAATATACTATATGGCTTTATAATTTTTTATATGATATTATTGTAACAGATTAAAATGTGGGGCATTGTTACTTCCTGAGGTAATGCTGAATTTGCTACGTGTTTTTCGTTCCAAAAGGAATCGAATCCAGATCATTTGAAGATGGTTACTACATGTATTATACTCTAATTAGAAAGCTCAGTTGTAAAGCATGTTGCAAGTGTGGTGGAAGAATAAGGTAAAAAAAAAGATAGTATCGTCTCGCATCACAACATTTATATTTTACAAGAAAAAATATAGTCATCAGTCAGACTAACTAGTAAAGGTTTTATTTGGAGTTTTCCCATAAGACACTCTAATTTGGGAATGAATCCACTAAGTCTTAGCAGATCCGGTCGGTGGCATAGATTTTGTGAATGGTTTTGTAATCCGTTAAACTGTGTCCCGGACTAATTAGCCCTAAAGTGTGCACAAATTACGGTAGAACAAACCAAAGCCAAAACTTTAAGTCTTACTGCAAAGACTATATACTGCTTTATACCAGTTGGCTGTTTAAGTGGTACACAGAAACTGTGAAAAGTATATAACAAGGAAATAAATTTGGCATTTTAATATATTGTTCAAATATACTGCAATCGATGTTCTTTAGGCGTGATAAATAAATGTATATATATACGTAAATGGAATTTTTTCGTGATACATCTCTTTCTCTACAGATAATACACATAAATATCTGGAAACAAATGATCAGTGTCAAGAGTTCCCAAATGCAACACACAAATATCTAAAGCAAAGATAAGAATCACGCAAAAAGAAAAACGATAAATAAGCATAAAGAGAATAAAAAAATGGTAGCGGAATACCGTTTTCACCCAATCTTCGCCCCTGTCATGGGCAAGAGCGAATTGATTCATAACATTTTCACTAAATCTGTTTCTGCTATAAATGTTGTCTTCTGCTACTATGCTGTCCTGTCTTACTACCAATTACCTGTTTTGTAAGTTTGTACACGAAACTGACCAGCGTATAACAAGAAATACATGTGGTATTTTAATATATCAGTCCAAATGTCTTGATTTTAAAACTCAATTACAAATATTGTAAATGTACAATACTGCAATCGATATTCTTTAACATTGATAAAAACAAAAAATGGACATATACGCAAATGGGAATTTTCGTGATGCATCTATTTCTTTACAGACAGCAGACATAAATATCTGAAACAAATGATCAGTGTCAAAGTTCCCAAAATATAATACAAATATCTGAAGCAACGATAGCATCCACGCCGAAGAAAAACGATAAATAAGCATAAAGAATAAAAATGGTAGCGATACCGTTTTCACCCAATCTTCGTCCTGCATCATCTTCGAACAGAATAGAGTTTTTCGAAGGTTATCTACGTGACCAGTCGGTGAAAATGGTCCATGGTAAAAAGCACGAATTGATTAATAACATTTTCAGTAAATCTGCTTCTGCTATAAATATGTCTTCTGCTATTAAGCTGTCCCTGTCCTTATACCAATTGGCTGCGTGTGTCGGGGGCTGATGGCCGAGTGGCTAGCTTCTCACAGCGATCCGGTGTTTCAGGTTCGAATCCCGGCGGTGCAATGGATGTTTGTATTGGTTCCAAATCTACTTTAAGCAGTAGGTCCCAGCCTAATATGAGCTTAGAGCGTTGTCACCCATCAGGCGTCCATCCGACTTCACCCACATCATTCCCCAATCTGTAAAGGGGCAACTCAGCTCTAGGCACAGTGATGTGATGTAGTGTGTTGTGGTGTATTACTAGTAATACCAATTGACTGTTTGTAGGTGGTACACGAAACGGAGCAGTATATAATAAGAAAATAATAGGGCCTTTAATATATTAGGTCAAATCATGTCTGGGTTTTTAAAACTCAGTTGAACAGTAATATTATAATATTGCACAACAGTATAATATTCATTCTTTTGACACTGAAAAAAAATTTGCATACGCAAATCGGAATCTTTTTCGTGCATCTATTTCTTTACAGACAGCAGACATAAATATCTGAAACAAATGATCAGTGTCAAAGTTCCCAAATACAACACATAATACAAATATCTGAAGCAACGATAGCATCTGCCGAAAGAAAAACGATAAATAAGCATAAAGAGAATAAAAATAAAAAGGTAGCGAATACCGTTTTCATCCAATCTTCGCCCTGCATCATCTTCGAACAGAATAGAGTTCTTTCGGGTTGTCTGAATGACCAGTGGGTGAAAATGGTTCATAAAAGCGCGAGTGATTCATAACATTCTCACTAAATCTGCTTCTGCTATAAATCTAAACTGGGCTGTTGCTTTTCGCGATAGCCTTAATGGCTACCATACTCACCCCTTATGTCAGCAAAAAATCGATGGCTTTTGGCGAAGGAAGAAAACTTTGCGAGGGTGCCGTGTAAAAAACCGGAAAAACCTATCTTATTTCGGGAGAAAGGAAAAAGTTACTTTTCCCATAATCCGGGATTAAGAATCTTTAAAGATTACTAGAAAGAAAATTTTGCTTGGTTTTGTAAAATCCATATGTATCATGGATGTAAAAGGAATGAGTTCAGAATTATTGAAAAAATATTTTTGGATTTTTATGTTTTTTTGTGCAGAAATTTATCTGAAAAATCATCAGTTTTTGACTTATGCTTCAACATGTAGAAAATATTGGAATTGATGGAGCAAGTATTTGGCAGCACTTCATATGTGCTTTTTCACATCAACAGTCTACAACTATTGGCACTGTTTATATTTTAAGGAAAATCCTTTTATTTTAAAAAATAAAAAATAAATCCCAACCTCAAATATTTTTATTTAAAATATAATTTGTAAATAGATCTTCCATAACTAATTACAGTATGTTCAAAGACCTAACAATTACTTTTGGGGGAAAACAAATTTAAAATAACAGGTTTGGTGATATTCCTTCGCAGTAACGTAAATATTTATTTCTGAATTAAAATATAATTTTTAAAAAGTGAAATAATACTACCAGACTTGCTATGAACATATTCAAGATCTTGTTAGTTATTTCCCGACGTGTATAGTTTACAAAAATGTATTATTGTAATATGTGTTTATAACAAATGATATTAGACATATTCACCATAATATATAACTACAAAATTCACTAAACATTTTTGTATTAAACTACGAAAAATACCAAGACACACGCACAAATTGATATCAAAATCGTAAAAGTAAATATGAGAACTTATTAGTATTCTCAATGAAATTCAATAAATGGAGGATCTTTAGATTTTTCATTACATTTGTAAGCTAATATATTAACTGTTGAAATATTTTTCTTCTTCATTGGCGTAATAACCCTAAAAAACAAGGGTGGGCCAACATTAAAAAACCCTCACTTTAGGTAGGCCAAAAGCCCATGAAAAAATTCTGCCTACGGCAGATTTCGACACCTGAAAATGTTTTCTTTTAAAGGGTAGGATTGCCATCCTACGCCCAATGCTGTACAGCCATATCAGAAGGGAACCTACGTTTAAGGGGATTCTGAACTCCATACAAACATCCATGCTAATGTTGGGACTCAGAATCAAAATCTGTAACACCGAGCGCCAGTCACTCGGCCCTCAGGACCCTTCTTATAATAATAATAAAAATAATAATAATATTATTATAAGAAAGTCCCTGAGGGCCGAGTGACTATTACCTCGATGTTGCAGATAATAATAATATGATTGTTATTAAGAGTAAACTTTATGTAATAAAAGTAATGTATATTTTATCCTAATATTATATATACTAAAATTTATTACATGCACATCCTACAAATTCACATAAATTAAATTACTACCACATTTTTAAATTGTAGACTTAAAGATTTAAAGTACATCATATTCAAATCACTACAGACATCTATGGCACCACCAGTTTCGAACCTAAGCTTGTGTGACCGAGCTCCAGAGCACTAGTCACTCGGACATCTCATCATCAGTCTCCATATTTTTCAACTTAATGAAGATAATAAAAATCTATTTGTATATACACTGAAGTGACAAAAGTCATGAGATAGCAATATGCAAATTTTCAGATGGCAGTAGCATCGCGTAGAACAGGTATAAATGCGCAGTGCTTTCGCAGAGCTTTCATTTCTGTTCAAGTTATTCATGTGAAGAGGTTTTGACGTGATGATGACCGCACGACGGGAATTAACAGACTTTGAACGCGGAATGTTAGTTGGAGCTAGACGCATGGGTCATGCCATTTCGGAAATCGTTAGGGGAATTCAACATTCCCAGATCCACTGTGTCAAGAGTGTGCCGAGTATGACATTTCGGGCATGTAACATCCCACCATGGACAGCGCAGTGGTCGACCGCCTGCACTTAACGACCGAGACGGGCGACGTCTGCAAAAGAGTCGTAAATTCTAACAGACAAGCAAAACTGCGTCAAATAACAGCAGAAATCAATGGGACGTACAAAGGGACTTGTCTGTTAGAACTGTGAGGAGAAATTTGGCTTTCTTGGGCTATTCCAGCAGAAGACCGACTCCGAGTGCCTTTACTGACAGAATGACATCGCTTGCAGCGACTCTCGTGGGCACGTAAGCATATCGGTTGGTCCTAGATGAAAGGAAAACCGTGGCCTGGTCCGATGAGTCACGATTTCAGTTGGTAAGAGCTGATGGTAGGGTTTCGAGTGTGGCGCAGACCCCACGAAGCCATGGACCCAAACTGTCAGCAAGGCACTGTTCAAGCTGGTGGTGGCTCCGTAATGGTGTGGGCTGTTTTCATGGAATGGACTTGGTCTCTGGTGCGACTGGACCGAACATTGACTGGAAATGCTTATGTTCAGCTTCACTTGGAGACTCACTTTGCAGCCATTCATGGACTTCATGTACCCAAACAACGATGGGATTTTTATGGATGACAATGCGCCATGTCACCGGGCCACAACTGTTCGCGATTGGTTTGAAAGAACATTCTGGACAATTCCAACGAATGATCTGGCCACCTAGATCGCCCGATATGAATCCCATCGAGCATTTATGGGACATCATCGAGAGGTCTGTTCGTGCCCAAAATCCTGCACCATCAACGCTTTCACAATTATGGACGTCTATCGAGACAGCATGGCTCAATATTCCTGCAGAAGACTTCCAACGACTTGTTGAGTCCATGCCACGTCGAGTTGCTGCACTTCGCCGTGCGAAAGGAGGGCCGACACGATGTTAAGAGGTATCCCATGACTTTTGTCACTTCAGTGTATATATATATATATATATAACTATCAAAACTATTGTTAATTCTGAAATAATGCTGAAATCTATATTTTTAGTCTATCTGTCTTTTTTTCTTAACACTATGCCAGTGGTTTAAATATCGTCCACAAATACAAATTTGATACAATTCTATAAGACATTTTTTTCGTTAAATTTAAAATTTAAAAAATACTACTAATAATTTTTTTTAATATAAAAATTCTCCTGAGTATGCATATTGAAATTTAACTATTATCGCATCACGGAATTTTCATTTCATATTTCTTCCATTATGCCATATGAATTACTGCTAGTCGGAATTTTATTTACAATACTTATTATTAAAAATCGTGATGTATTTTCTTCTTTTTTATTATTGTTTCGTAAAACACCGTTTCACTTAGTTATTTTTTTTTATTATTATAATAAACAAATTAAGACATTTGAAATATCTTCAACGTAGATTTAATAAGATTATTCTTATTTTAGATTCCTTCTATTAGATCACACTCTCCCTATATATATCTTGTTCAAATTTTCAATCGTTCATAAAATACATTTTATTCATCCAATCAAGTGCAAATAATTTTTTAACTTGTAGTGGATGACAATACAATTTTTCAAATATTAATTCATTAATTAAATTTAATTAATTAATTCTAGTTTTATATGGGAGAAATATTCATGTATATTCACGCTGCTCTTTCTTCTCATTTGTGCTCATCATGAATTATTTTATTCATTCAATTATTAATTATTTTTTATTCATTTAATTATTAATTATTTTTATTCATTTAATTATTAATTATTTTTATTTTATTATCAAATATTTTTATTATTCATTTAATATATATTGTTCAATTTTTAAAATAATGCAACTACAAATTGGCAATAATATAAAAAATCGTCTGATTTTAATTTATCTTATTTTTCTGGATATTATTATTCTTAATTTTTTACGTTTTTAAATTTGAAACGATCGTCTTTGAGTATTCTTGTTAATGTATTCTAAAATTTTTAATTTTAAATGATCGAAAAGTTTTTAATTAAATTTGAATATATTTGCCTAATATATTTGCTTTTATTATTTTGCTGTAATTCGAGATTCCTGTTCTTTTTTTTTTTTTTTTTTTTTTTTTTTTTTCAATTCCTTCTATTAGCTCACACTCTCCCTATATATTTTGTTCAAATTTTCAATCGTTCATAAAATACTTCTTATTCATCCACTCAAGTTCAAATGCATTTTTTTTTGTAGTGGATGACACTGGATGTTAATGCAGGTTTTTCAAATATTAATTCAGTAATTAAATTTAATGAATTAATTTTAGTTTTTTAGATTTAAGTTGCATATATCTACCAACAGATGGCGCTAGATAAACTTAAAAAAATGAATGAAAATTATTTATAAAGGACTTTCTGCAATAGAGTGAAAAAAAGAAGGAATTGACTTTTTAAAAATTTGTTTTTTTGTATTACTTGTTATTGTTAGTATTATCCAATTTTCTCATCATCAAAAAGTATTTAAATGGAAAATTAGGTTTATTTTTAAAATAGCGTGTGAAAATAAATAAAAAAGTACAACAAAAAAAAACTTAAAATTTTTGAAGATTTCTACATTATATTATAAAGTTGATTAAAATTTGTTTATAATAATGATAGGGTATATTGGTAATGTAGAAGAAATTTCTATTTAAATTACGAATATTTTGTCCAAAAAAAGTAAGACCATTTTTTAATTTAAAATTCCCGGTGATTATGGAATTTCAATTTTTTTTTTTATGTTGCTGGCACTATCTCGACATCTGTGGGGAAAATATTCATTCGTCTTTGGGTTACACTTGGCTTTATGAGACGCTATAAATGATTCCAGAGATTTTGAAATGTTTGAATTAATTGAGCAAAGAACTTGCATTAAATTTTGTTTGCCGAAACGTATAGAATGTTGCAGAAGGCATTCCGTGAGCATTCCTATATCGGACAGAAATGTGTAGAAGGGCTATAAACAGTTCAAAGAAGGCAGAGAACGTGTTGTAGACGAAGAGCCCTCTGATCGACCATCAACCTCAATCGACGAAAGCTCACGTCCAAAAATTAAAGATTTGTTGCTTGCAAACCGTCGATTTACAATTAGAAACCTTGCTGATGATGTTGGAATTTCAAAAGGATCGGTCAATTCCATTTTAGACCTCAAACGCGTCAAATCTCGATTGGTACCGAAAACACTGAATGCGCCAGCTCGCAGTGCATTGATTCTTCGTCACTTTTCGCCAAAAATATCGTTTCCACAACCCCGTATTCACACCGTGCGACTTCTGGCTATTCCCCAAACTCAAATGACTCGATGACTTTTTATCATTCCTTGGGGATTGGAAAAAAAGTGGCATAAGGGCATTGAGTCCGGACGGAATTACTTTGAAGACGATGAAATAAATTTGGAAGAATAAATGAAGAGTTTTTGAAAAAAAAAAAATAATTGGTCTCACTTTTGGGGCACAGTAGTATGTGTATACTATTTAATTATTACTATCACCAACATATGGATCAAGTTTATTGAATAACTTTAACTTTCAAAGCTACAACTACGAAAATTAGTTATTATTTTTAGGCAATGGATATGCTTCTGAAAAATTTCGTCTTTTATTGTATTGTTAAAATTACGGGCCAGTTAGTATCTTTTTATGAAAATCAATGTAGTGATATACATATTTAGAAAAAGTGAGGTAAAATATTGAGACTCAAAAAAAGCAGAATTTAAAGAGAGATAAAGCAAATAAAAATTCCACGGAATACTTTCTGAAGCATTTTTAAGAAAATTAACTTTTAATTAATTAATACGCCTTGTTTCAGCATTATGATAGTTGCTTTAAGCTTACACATATTATATGTAAGCAAAAGTAATTTCCTCCTAAATAAGAAGCACCAGAAAAGTAAATAAGTGAGCTAAGTAAAGTAAGTAAATAAGAATGCTCCTCTGAAATTGAGATAATTACTAACTGTAATATTATTTTGTTACACTAACCAGATATATTTTCAAATTATTTTGATAATATTTTTCGAGATATTTATATAGAAATTTACCTTATAAGTATAACATAAAGCAAATATAATTAAAAGTAATAAAGGAAACATTAATAAAAAAAAGACAAACTGAATATAAAACATTTCCTGTGTTGATACAAAGTTCTAAGTTCAGTAAGAGCATACTTATTATAAATTAATATCACCTTATGAAGATAGAAAATAAAAAATATAATTACAATTAAGTGTAAGAAAGGTAGAAAAAGTAGAAATGACCAAAAAAGGCAGGAAACATTTTTTTCTAAAATAATTGCGAAGCATAAAAAAAAATAAATAAAACATTCGCGAAAATAATGGAAGAACAAATAGAAAAAATAATGTTTTGGAAAGGAAAACAAAAATGGAAAGAGATAAATTTTTGTAGTATGCCTCACGTTGGGAGCCAGATTGCAGTGTTTGGGGTTATGCAGCTGGATTGTAACTGCATGTGATTGATTGTGACTTGAGACACAGGTTTGAAAACTCACAGCGTTATTGGCACACGCACAGACATCACACACATACAATTAACTACAGCCAATGTTTAAAATATTTAAAGACAGATAATTTTAGATTCATGGAAGCATTCCACTTCTAAGCCGAAAATAAAGATACTCAGGTACGCTAGCTGCACGAAATATATTTCCTCTCCGGGCGAGAGTCTGTAGGCCAATTTATAAGCAGTGTAGTTCTAAATATATTTCCTCTCGGGGTGAAAGATTGTAAACCAAAGATTTCTCAACAGAAGAACGTGGTTGCGCTGTACTTCCTCTCAGATGAGAATCTGGAGCCTACTGACCATTTCTTCTGGGGCACTCTTGCAGTGCGTAGGGGAAGCACGGTTATATATCTACATTAATCTGTAGAAAATATTATCATTTAAAACAATAAAGCGTTTAAATATGACCAATGAAAATGTCAATTGACAGCAAGTGCACGCATTGAAAAAGGGGATTAGCTTATTATTTTAGACTTACATCAAATTACTTATTTATTAAATTACTTATTATTACATATTACTTATCTCCTGTGTGAATATAATGTTCTAAGTGTAGAAATAGCATACTTATTATAAGTGAATATCCCATTATAAACAAAATTAAAAATATAATTATCTTTATGTGTAAGAAAGGCGTAAGAATAGAGATTATAAAAAAAATTAGAAAACTTTTCACAAATAATTGTGGAGCAAAATAAAAAAAACAAATATTCGTTAAAATAAAGGAAGGACAAATAAAAAAAATAATGCTTTCAAAAAAGAAATAAAAGATCTACATTAATCTGTAGAAAATGTTACCATCTTAAACAATAATACCTTGAAATATGACCAATGGAAATTTCAATTAACAACAAAGTGTCTCATATTAAAACGGGGAAGAGTTGATTATTTTTAAACTTATAGCAAAATTGCTTATTTATTAAATTATTTATTTCTTTGTATGGATACAGTCTTCTAAGTGCATACTTATTATAAGTTAATATCACCTTATAAAGACAGAGAATACGGAGAATTAATTTTTTATGTTTAAGAAAGATATAAAAATGAAATGATAAAAAAATAGAAAACTTTTTCACATATAATTGTGGAGGAAAATAAAAATATTTGTGAAAAGAAAATAACAATAAAAAAAATACTCTGAAAAGGAAAGAAATAAATGCATTAATTTCAAATTACTTATTATTACATATTACTTATCACCTGTGTGAATATAATGTTCTAAGTGCAGAAATAGCATACTTATTATAAGTGAATATGCCATTATAAACAAAAAATTAAAAAATATAATTTATCTTTATGTGTAAGAAAGGCGTAAGAATAGAGAAAATTAAAAAAAATAACGTTTTTCACAAATAATTGTGGAGCAAAATAAAAATAAATATTCGTGAAAATAAAGGAAGAACAAAATAAAAAAATAATGCTTTCAAAAGGAAATAAATAAATGATCTACATTAATAAATAGAAAATATTATCAGAACAATCTTAAACAATCAATTTTCGCGCCTACGCGCAAGGATACCCTAGCGGCAAAAAAGCGTGTGTATACGCATGCGCCTGCGTGCTCAAAGTCCGAGTCTGTAATGTAGTGCCTGATCGGCAAGTGAATAACTGCTGCAATGGCTGTGACTGTCATGTAAATAAATGTGTTTATTAAGTTTTTAATAAGTGTGGATTATTATTTAGTGTGTGAGTGTGAATCAACATACAGTCCATTGCTAAAGAACATGTGTGAGTGCTATTGAAGAGAACAAATAACAATAAACAATTAATATTAATTATTAACTGCTAATTATTATTGATTATTAACAATTATTAACGATTTTTATTTAAGATAAACAATTATCTTAAACAATAATACGTTAAAATATGAGCAATGAAAATTTCAATCGAAAGCAAGTGCCACACATTGAGATAGTGATTAGTTTATTATTTCAGACTTTCATCAAATCACCCATTAAAATACGAATATATTTGATGCAGAATTTGATGAATGAAAATCATTTAGATGCTTCAAATCATTTCGATATAATTGTTGAAACTAATTTTCAGATTAAATAATGAACGAACCGAGCGAAATCATCAATTACGTGAGAACTCATTTTAAAATTCATGAGGTAACAGCTGTTCAGTTAACGATGCCATGAATTTTGCTTTTAAATTTCCATGCTTGAGAAGTGCATAATAAGGACTGCATTTAATGTCATAAAAGACCTTATTAATAAAATATTCATTAAAAGGAAATAATATACAGAACATTATAGTTTAGAATAATGCATGATGATGATCATTTTGTAGAACTATTTTCTAGATAATCAAACTGAGCTTCTGCTAAAGCTAATCAAGACAGAAAACATTACATTAATGAGGTTCCTAAATTTAAATATATTTTGTTTTCATTAGAAATTCTGAAATGATCATGTCTTAAAATTTTTATAGTTTATTTAACTATATGATATTTATGATTTATAAATCATACACCTAAAAGGATTTCAAAAAATCATCAAATTAATCTTAGTAAATTTGTTGTTGTGACTAAATCTCAGTGTCTGGCAGCGCGGGGAGGGGCACCTTATGAGTAGTCTACTCATGGATGGAAGGGGAATGCTCCGGTTGTAATGGAGCAGCCATACGTAGAAGTCTGACTTGGCTTCAGTAGATGAAGAAGGAGTGCAGTGACTTCCGATAGAACTTTTTAGGGGAAGGGGAAAAATACCCCACATCTGTGTCGGTTTGGTTTGTCGCTCTACGGTCTTTTTGTGCACATGTTGCGCTAATTAGACCGTGACCTACTGTTAAACGTTGATTCCGAACAACTAAAAAACATCCATGCCACAGCCAGAATTCAAACCTGAAGCATGTAGTACCAACGTCCAGAGCGTTAGCCAACTGGCCATCAGGCTACACACATTTGCGTCGAAAACACTGCTGCCAAGCAATCTGACTAACGAGGCAAAATGCTAAAATGTCACAAACGCCATCGAGTCTTCTCGTATCTAAAGCAATATCTACAACAATGCCGCCAACATATTAAACCTCAACCCTAATGCTCACCTGCGGAGCAAATAACTACTGAGCCACGAGCCGGGCTAGAAAATTTATTATACCATGCACGAGCTATGCGATATATGGATTATACATACAGATTTTACGTGATGGAACGATCTACATTTATGAGTTAAATATTTTTCTAATCGCTCTCTTTAATAATAGATTTTGCCGTTACAGTTTTTATTATTATTATATTTTATTTAAATAATTCGCAATATAAATAATTATCAATTTATAAAGTGCATGAATGTTTTGAAATTTTTTTTTTCTAAAATTGCATTGATAATTTAATTAATAGTTTAATGAAAATGCTCTTCTCCTCTTTTAGAATATCAGTATAAAAATAAAATAAAAAAGTAATTTAAAATCAATACAGCTTAAACCTCTTATGTACAAATTAATGTTTTGAGAAACTAAATATCCCCTCGAGCATTCCTTAAAATGACAATCTTTAGCATATACTAAACAAGAAGTAAAAAAAAAATCTCTGTCCTCGATTACTCTATTAACACAAATATCCCTTTCCACTCGAGTGGCAACAAACCTAATGCCATTTTTGTTTCCCAAATGCCAGCGCTCAACTGCAAGCCTTGTTGAAAATCGCAACCATTTATTTTCATCAAAGGAATTTATTGTAAAAATGGGGTGTAGCTCAGTGGTAGAGTGTTCTCATAGCATGTGAAAAGTCTCAAGTTCAGTCCCTGACACCTCCCTAGTAACAAAATTTTGGGGCCTAATGGCTGAGTGACTAGTGCTCTGACGCTCGATGTCAGCAGGTTTCGGTTTCGAGTCCCGATGGTGCCATGGATGTTTTTGTAGTAATTCGGAATCCCCTTTAAGTCTGCTTCTATTATGACTGTAGAAAGTTGGGCGTAGGGCTGATAATCCCTACTTCTTCAAAGAAAAACATCTCCAGTTTCGAAATCTTCCAATAGGCAGAGGACCTTGGCCCACCATGGGGCTGTTGCGTCAATAAAGAAGAAAAAGTTTGGGACTCTACCATTCTTTGTTTAAATTAGACTGTAAAGTTTAAAGATTCCAAACCCCTAACAAACATCCATGCCACCTCTAGGATTCAAACTTGAAGCCAGTGAAACCAAATAAAGAATTTAAAAGATACCAAAGAAAATATAAAGAATACCGAATACCAAAGGCCACAATAAAGAAGAAATATAATCTTAGCAAATTTGTTAAATCGTATACTAGCTACGCGTTATATGGATTATAAATACAGATTTTACATTATGGATCGATCTACATTTAAGCCTCAAAAATTTTCTAATCGCTCCCATTAATAATGGTTTTGACATTACAAAATCTTTTTTTATTATTATTTTGTTTTAAATAATTCAAAGTATAAATAGTTCACAATAAATAAAATGCATGAATGTTTGAAATTTTTTTTCTAAAATTGCTTCGATAATTTAAGTAATAGTTTGATGAAAAATACTCTTCTTTTAGAATATCAAGTAGAAAAACAAAATAAAAGTAATTTAAAACCAATACAGCTTAAATCTTTTATTTACAAATTAATGTTTTGAGAAACTAAATATCTTCTCTATAAAACATCACCTGTCTCGAAATCTGCCAGTAGGCAGACGGCCTTGGTCCACCATGGGGCTGTTGACCCAATAAAGAAGAAAATTAATACGGCAAATTTTTATATCATGTACGAGCTACGCGATATACGGTTCATACAGATTTTACATGATGGATCGATCTACATTTAAGCGTCAAAAATTTTCTAATCGTTCCCTTTAATAATGGTTTTGACATTATAAAATCTTTTATTATTATTTTTGTTTTAAATAATTCACAATAAATAAAATGCATGAACGTTTAAAAATTTTTTTTTTCTAAATTTACTTCGATAATTTAAGTAGAGTTTGATGAAAAGTACTCTTCTTTTAGAATATGAAGTATAAAAACAAAAATAAAAAGTAATTTAAAACCAATACAGCTTAAACCTTTTATTTACAAGTTAATGTTTGGCGAAACTAAATATCCTTCTAGCATTCCTTAAAATGCAAATCTTTTAGAATAAACTAAACAACAAGAAGGAAAAAAATTCCTCTCCTCGATTACTTTATTAACACAAATATCACTTTCCACTCAGTGGCCACAAAACTAATGCCATTTTTTTTTTCGAAATCCCAGCGCTCCGCTGCGAGCCTTGTTGGAAATCGCAACCATTTATTTTTCACCAAGATCTTCCCCCAGACGCGATAATCTCCACTTAATCTTCGGACAATATTGTTTGAGCACTTAACGCTGTTGACTCATTAATTCCCTTTGCAGCGGCTTGTCCATTACGCATTTTTACGCCATTAATGGAAATTTCCGCTATTTTTTATTGGCTCGAAATTTACTGACAGAACCTTTTTGACGTCTTACCCACACCCTGTTCGTTCCTTTCAACCAGCTGGGCAATAAACAATAAAAATACACTCGGGGATATCGATCGGATGTGTCGGACGATTAGGCAGAATCATTCTTCGAAATTGAAAAAGAACGATGTCGTTCAATTTCGTTCTTTTCTCTCCCGCTTGTAAGAAGGTGTAATATTGTTAACGGTACATTAGGTTCGACGTTGTATAATTATGGTGCTTTTAGAAGTAAATTTTTTGGAGTGTATTTCAAACAAAATAGATAATTAAAGCTTGGGGATAAAGATAAACATTGTAAAGAAAAACCATTTTTATTTACGTGTATCTTTGTAGGTTATACAATATTCTTAAAGTGATGAATGTATAATGTTAAATTTTATTTCCAAATAGAAACTATTTTTTTGTTGTATGATAATAAATTTATCCTGTTACAAGTAATATAAAGTAATAAACGTTACAAAATTGGTTTTATTGTTTCCACTATAAGTTAGAACAGGAGTCTCCAAACTACGGCCCGCGGGCCAAATTCGGCCCTCGACAGCGAATAACTTATTGTTACTGTAATAAGTTGGATAAAAAAAAAAAATGATAATGAATGATGGTTTTATTGACTTGCTAGGTAAAGTGACATAATACGCAGAAAATTAACTTAAGCATAACAACTAACAAATAATTGAAATGAATCCCACTAACATTATAAATTAGTGAACATACCGCGGTTACCCTCGGTAGTTATATCTACCTATTTTCGCTTTTAATCACTAGTTGTCTTCAAGTGTCACGGGTCGTATCGATACACACAATAGTAATTGTAGTAATAGAACCAGCGAATTTAGCCAGCGTATGCTCACTCAAAGCGCGTACTCGGCAACTAGTTTAGAAATCATAGATAATGGCGGAAAAATTAAAACGGGTTTGGACCTTGGTACATACTGGAGTAAACAGTATGGTCCTAAGGCTGGAAAGTTTGGAGACTCCTGAGTTAGAAGATTGAATTCATTAGCCTTCTTGAAGAGCGTAAAAAGTTCCCACATTTCATACAAGAAGTGATGAATTTCCCACAGCGATGAATGTATAACGTTAACTTTATTTTCAGATATAAACTATTGTTTATTGTATAATAATACATTTATTCTGTTATAAGTATTATAAAGTAATAAACTATCATATTAAATTTAATTGGTTTTAATGTTGCCAAATATTCCACCATCAGTTAGAAGATTGGATTATCATTTAATTCATTAGCCTTCTTGAAATGTTCCACATCTTTAACACAAGTAGTGCTTTTAATGAAGAATTCAAGAGTATTTGTTTTAGAAAACAATTTGGAATACTGAACTCTCCCAGAACACCAAGCCTAAAGAAGCTAAATCAACTCTTTCATTGCCAAATATTTCAGACTATTTAAGATGTTTAGGAATTCAAATTTTGCGTAAATTTTGGAGCACCCTGTACATCCAGCACATGAAAGGTTAATCGTTTTCGGTAAAACAACAAACAAGAATATGTTTCAAAAGTGCTGATCATCAAAGAACCTCTGAATCAATCTAGGTAAACATTTGTCACTAATCAACTGATAGCGATAATAGGTTTTAAAACAGAACCAATTGAAATGACAAATGAGTGTTAGTTGTAAGAAAATAAAGGTGAGATTTTCAGCTAGATTCAACAGAAATATAAATCGTATTTTTGGTGAAATTTCAAGAAAATATTTCACACAGATTGTCTTGGTTTTTGTGAATTTATTACAACAATATTAGTTGGTTTATCATTTTTATGTATCTCTAAGTAGTAATGTTCCACTCAGTATGTTAGGATCGGATATACGTGTGGTTTTGATTCAGTGTTGTTTCAGGGTAGAATTGAATTGCATTATTTCTTTTTAAATAATATATTTTTAGAAACGTTTAGCTGTCATGAAACGTTTATTAAAATTAATGATAAGATAGCACTGCACAATTGGAATAGATAACACACAAAACAAATATAATAACAAGTATTTACAAAATCATAGTAAAAGCCGGCTTGGTTTTAAGGGCCTTTGTACAATTCGTACTGCCTGGAATCTTCTCTCGACTCTGCACACTGCCTTTTTTTCTCCCTCTCCCATTACCGGTTCCAATGTTTAACTGGTGAAAAAAATTTGAAAAAGTTCAAAATCTAATGTAAGGGTCAATCCGTCCTTGAAAGGAGGATCTATCCACCTTGCACTCTTCCCCGTTGGCTATATTTTGTTTCGGGAAGACATCGTCAAAATTTGTATGGATCCTTACTAACTCCACGTCAAAATTTGTATCAAAGTTATTTTATTTATAAATGGCAAAAGTTGGACCCTAATTTTAAAATAAAAAAAAAAGCTACTTGGTGGACAACCAAATAAAATGCAATATACGTACAATCTTCCAATTTGGTTAAATTAACTTGGGAAAAATAGCCAACGAGGAAGGATTTTAGGAAGAGTTTTATCAACTTATTTATATATGTTTTAATTAATAATTTTTTTTTAAATTCCAAATCTGATAACAGATCAGGCAACTGGTACGACTGTTCAAAAAGATTTAAGGAAAGTGTTTTCTGAATTTTAGCTTAAAACAAATGTTATTACTTCCTATTTCAAAAGATTTTGGAATTCCTTTACCTTTAGCAACTCAAAAGTCCTGTCGTCCTTCGGAGTTGAGAAATAGGACAATGATTGTGTGAGCAATAGAAGAGGTTGTACCGCAAAACAGGCACCACCTGAGAGACAGCGGCAGCATGGAGTAGGTGACGAACACCACGAAAATGATCCTCCAGGGTCCCAACAGCTCCATGCTTCCTTCCTTCAGAGCGAGCGTGCCATTCGTCAAGTCCATTCCAAGACTGGCTGCAGAAAGAAAGAACATGGCTTCATTAAAGACTATCACTAATATATTTTCTTTTAAATAGCGCTTCGAGAATCAAGATAAAGGTTATATACTAGTAAATGAAATTTAAGTGTAATGAACAAATTAGAGATATTGTAGCATTGTGTATTCAAATGTCAAATACGCTAAACAACTTATTTTACATGTAAAAATAATATTTTTGACAAGTTATCAAGGTGAAGGTTCATAAATATATTCGTTAGATATTTTTAACGTGATGATAGCTTGGCCTTAACAGAGATGGCAACTTCAAATGGTGCTTTCTAATAGTATCTGAGATAATTTTTCTTAGTTTCTTTAATCAATAATAAATTTTATCCATTTTAAAATAATTAAAAACCTTGCTTTACCTCCTCACAGATTGACAGTTGAGATAAATTCATTTTGTTAACAAAATAAAAAACAAAACATAATAGCGACATTATATTTATTTCCGCATTGTTGAATAAGAATGTCACTTGCTTTAATTGTTATTAAAAATTTACATGAAATTTTCTTTCGTGAAAACTAATGCCATTTTTCTCAAAATCGATAACAGTTTTTTTAATAGCGTTACATTGAGAAAGTGATGGAAAAATACATTTTTTATAAAGTTTTCGTTGAAATATTGGCTTTTATTTCTGAGGTAATAAAATTTTTTTGTAATTTTATAGGAGATATTTAGAATATGTAGCAGATGTTTATGTTTATGTAGTATTTTCTATAAGAAACTTTTATTTGTTGTTTTTGAATTTTTGTTCATTCCTATTTTTGATTTAAAAATTGATTTGTATGCAACTCAAATTAGGAAGAATAATATTATAACTGAAAAAAAAAAAACTTTGTTATTGGCATTCAGCATTGTTCTGCGGAAATTATAATTATCTTAATTGAGATTAATTTGATTGAACTTGATTCAGTTAATTAAGTTACTGCAGTTGGTTCGATGATAGAATGTTTTAAATATTTTTTTAGATCTTGGTAGGCAAATTAAAGAAAATAACATTTTTTTCGAAACAAAAACCAATCATATGTATACATATATATATGCATCGGATTTGAAACTGTAAATAATTAATTTATAAAATTTTCAATCTGTTTTTAAATTGTAGGTAGACATGTACATAACTCAAATTAGGAGGAATAATATTTATAACTGAAAAAAACTTTGTTATTGGCATTCAGCAACGTTTTGATGAAAATTATATTCATGCTAAATGAAATGTTAAATTGATTGAATTTTATTCAATATACAAAGTTTATTATTTATTTATACAAGAATAAATCTTGTTTTAAATTGAATTCCATTTTCTGAGTGGATGGATATCTAACAAACAGCCCCTCGTGGAATTTATAACTTGGCATTTTATTAACAATTAAAATATGACATTCATATTATGAATATTATCAGATTTTAGTTTTATATATATATTTCAATTTAATATCTTTCTTTCATGAAAGAAGAAAAGCATCAATATTAATTTAAAATCTCCATTAATTTTTAAAATAAACACCAGCAAAAATATTTAAGCTATTTCTTTGTTGATTCTAATTCTCCTATTTCTAAAAAGCAAATATTATTCTTAAGTTTAGAATAAATTAACCTTGGAAAATATTTACTGTTGCATTTTCTTTATGCAATAAGTTGTTTTATTCTCGGATAAACATTGTAACTTTAAAATTTATTCATTACTAAACATTTTTAAAACGTGTTCATAAATTTTTTTTTTATCAAAACATGCCAGTTATGGTTAATTTTAATAAGTCTTTGCTTTATTTGAACACTTTTGGTTTACTATCGTTATGTATATTTATCTTTCTTAATTGAATATTCAGTTACATGTCTTCCTTCAAATAATGAGTAAAATATAACGCATAATAAACATATAATATGTATATTATAATATTATTTATACATTAAATACATATTACTCTTATGCATTATAACATATCTATTTTGAAGGAAAACAAAACCTTAAAATAATTTATTAAGAATATATTGAACCTGCCTTTTCAATGTTAGTAGCCATGATCTAAGGTTAGTCATCAAAGTCTAATAATGTATATGATATATCTATAGTGGCAATACGTAAC